>JAOQIF010000078.1:0-145330 GCA_026260285.1 Colletotrichum sansevieriae | reverse complement strand
CTAGTTAGATATTAAACCCCTAGGACCTCCTATTAAAGCAAGAGCTATAGTAGATAATATTTATAATAGGAGCGGAAAAAACCCCGAACTACGAGTTATAGCGCTAGAAGATATTATTATAAGACTATTAGAGCGAAAAATCTATAGAATACTATAAATTCTTTATAATACTACTATAGGTCTACTAAAGGAGGATATATTAGTAGGGAGGACCTAGCTGCTATAGTAGAATTTAGCGCTATTACTAATATTTTTACTATTATTCTAGGGGCCCTACCTAGAGCTGCTAGCCTAGGGTCTTAAGGCTTTACTCCTTTAAGTATTTAGCTAGCTTAAGGCTAATACTAGGGCGTAGTAGCCCGCGGGAACTCGATAGGAAGGTAGATTTACCTAATAGTATAGTATTTTTTAGCTAGATACTAATAAGAAGTATAGTATAGAGCCCGTTTTTTATAACTAGGATATTCTATACTATAAGGAGATAGATCTATAGATCTCTAGCTTAGATGCTAAAACTACTAGCCTAGCTATAGCTTTAGAGATTATATAGAATTAGAGCTCTCTGCTATAAGGGAAAGTACTTAGCTAGTAGGAATACTAACTCAGGCTAATTAAATAATAGAACTACCTCTACGCAGGATATTACGCTTTATGCGACGCTATTAGGAGACGTTTTATGCTAATATAATAGGAGTTTATCTAATAGATCGCTATATATAGGTTTATTATAGAAGACCTCAAGGGAGATAGAGATATTTATAACTTTACTTAAACTATTTTAAATATAATAGAGCGTAGATAGGATTAATATCTATAGTTAGCTAGCTATTAATAATTTTCTATAATATAATTAACCTGGAGCTCTAGCAATTCCTAGATAAACTAACTACTAGCGATATTCTCGAGGATTACCTCAATATAGCTAAGAAAAAACGCAAAGCAGTTTAGCGCAAACTCTAGGCGCTAATTAGCATTAACTATATATCAGAAGAATCCGATAATATAATATAGAATAGTAATAAGGGATAATAGAATAACCGAGACTTCTAACGGGATAATTATAATAATCTGCAACCCTAATAACGTTATTAACCTTAGTAACGCTTCTAGCGCTCTAATAATTATTAAAACTAGAAAGATCGCTACCTATAGAACTAGCTACGGAGAAACCTGGGTTTTCGATACTATATAAAATATAATAGACCAGGCTAGACGGACTTAGACGCCTATTATATATAGGAGGATTATAATAATAACTATAATATCAACGACCTTATTAATAGCAGCTATATCCTACTAGATATATAGGAAGTCCCCTACGATTTAGCTACCCTATTAGAGCAACTATGCAAAGAGGAAATAGCGGGCTAGACGACGGACGTCGTAGTTATAGCAAGAAGCCTGCTAGTAAGCTTCCTAACTACTTTAGTTATAGACTCTGCTATATACTATATTAATAATCTAGTGAATTTCGCAGGTCTCGTTGCGATTCCCCTAGCGAATAACGCATAGGTATTACTTAAGAAAAACTAAATTATTAACGCCTAGGTAAAACTAGTAAAACGAATAATACTAGCTAAATAGATATATCTCCGCTTTAACGTGAAAAGCGATAATATAGCTAGCCTAGAGGAAGTCTATATCGATATAAGCGCCTTAATAACTCTAGTTAATAGGAATTAGGTGCTACGCTTTATGCGGAATCCTATGTTTTAAATAATAGAACTATGGAGGATAAATATAGTAGACTTAACCTTTTAGGTAATAGAGCAGGTTATATTCGACTTCTATATCCTAGGTACTATTAGCAACGTGGAGATCAACGGCTACGTTATCGTTATAGCTAGAGTTATAAATACCCTCGGAGCGAATTTTCTATTAGGAACACCGTTCTATGAAGATTACGGGCTAGTTATAGACTTTAATAAGGGTATAGTTAAGTTCCGCTTAGTATATAGAATATAGTATCCAGTCTAGTTCAGGAGATAGTATTTAGTAACTAGACGAGTTAATAATGCCTATACCGTAGTTATTCCCCTATAGAGCGATATATTCGTTATTACTAGCTTTATTAACCTCCCTAAGTTAAGCTAGCAAGGCTCTAATACTTAGTAGTTTCAATCTAGTTATATAGGTGTAGTTAATATAATGGTTATAGTAGATAACCCTAAGCTTATCCTTATGTGAAATATAACGGATAAGCTAATAATAATCCTAAGAGGATAGCAGCTAGGCTATATTATTCTAATAGAAGTAGAGGAGACTACTAACCTCGTTAATTACATAGATATTATTACCCTTATAAGAGGAGAATTAAACTCGCGCTAGTTCTTATAATATAAATTCGATAGGGCTACGAGTAATATAGCAGCTAGCGCGTAGTTTATAACCCTGCTTATTAAATCTAGCCTAGGACTACCTCATTGAGCAGATAATATTCTATCTTATAGAATATCTAAGCTAAAAGATATCCTAGTTATATATAGTAAGGATGGAGTTAAGATCTGCAATTAGGATATAGTTTTCGCTAGTAGACTTAAGGAAATCCTCGATAACTAAGACGTCTATTATAATAAGGGGATTATACCTATGCCGGATAACTAATATATATATATTAAGCTTATTAAAGGGTAGCAAAACCAGAAGGCTATAGTAAAGCCTTACCCCCTTAGCGCTAAAGACCTTGAAGTTATTAAGAATATCTATAGTAAGATATATACTAATAGCAAGATAGTATAGGGTAATAGGCTAATCCTAGTCGTCTATCCGCTCTTTATTATATAGCGAGTAGTTAATAGTGTGAAAAAAAGCAGGGTTATTATTAACCTTCGCCCTCTTAACTAAATTACTATCCCGGATATATACCCGCTTCCTAACTAAGATAATATAATAGATACCCTCAGAGGGAAGAAATATATAACGATATTTAATACTACTAGGTTCTTCTACTAACTGCTAATCTACTCGAGATATTATAATAGGATAGTAGTAATAAGTCCCTATAGTATCGAGGTTTCTAATGTTATCCTCATAGGATTTAAG
Organism: Colletotrichum sansevieriae; assembly: GCA_026260285.1. Lineage (NCBI taxonomy): Eukaryota > Fungi > Ascomycota > Sordariomycetes > Glomerellales > Glomerellaceae > Colletotrichum > Colletotrichum sansevieriae. Next base: position 142,288 of record JAOQIF010000078.1, on the reverse strand, counting down.
AACTCGCTAGCCTATGCCTAGCGTTTCATAGACCGCCTCCTGCACAACTACTAGCACTTTGCTCGAGTATATATCGATAATATTATTATTTTTAGTAATAATAACGAGGACTATCTCTAGCACGTTAATATTATTCTCAAGCCCTTTAAGAATAACCGCCTTTATATTAGACCTAAGAAGTCCTTTATAGGGTTTCCTAAAGTAAGACTCCTTAGCTATACTATAAATACTAATAGTATTAAACGAATAGAGGATAGGATTATAGCCTTTAAGAACCTCTGCTTCCTAAAAACTCTTTATAATATTAAGAGATACCTTAGAATAGCTAGATAGCTATAATATAATATATCCTAGTATAATATTATTATAATACTACTATAGGATAGAAAGACCCGTCTTACTACGAAACTCTATAATAAAAACATACTTCCTAACGGTCTATTAAAAGCAGTTCGAATAAAGAGGGTTTAAAAGGTATTATTCGAGCTAATACTAAGCGAGCAAGAGGTATAGAATACCCTCTAAGAGAATCTCTATAACTAGGTCGTGAGATATTACTATAACCTAAATAAACCTATATTTTTCAAGGTTAATACCTATAAAGGTAGCTTTAGGCTTATAGTATTTTAACTAGGTATCCTATAGAATAGTACTAATATACCTAGTAAAGATATCGCGCAAATCTACGTCTAACTAGTGCTTTTTCTATCTAAGGTTATATTACCCTTAGAAAAGCGATACTTCGCTATAGAGGTAGAGGTAGTAATAGTAATATAGGCTATAAAGAAGCTCTATAAGCTCGTGCAATTAAATAAGCACCCTATATAAATTCTTATAGATTATATAGCTATAAAGGGAATTCTTATATATACCTCGCTACGAACTATAAACCTTAATAAGGCTAACTTGCAGCTCGCGAGCGCTGCGAACTACCTATTGCAATTTAACTTTAATATTACCTATATACTAGGGAAGCTTAATATTATCCCCGATACCCTCTCGCGCTTGCTATTACTTATAGCCTCAGGACGAGCTAATAGGTTTGAGGATAGCGACGTTCTTATAGAAATAACCTATAGCAATAATAACGATAATATAGGATTTATAAGTATAGTTAACTAGTTAGCTAAGAAGTTATAAGCCTATAGAGCAATAGGGGAGATAACTATAAGTATTTCAGAGGACTTTATTACTAAGATCGTGGATAATTATATTAATAATACGAGGTATAGTAAAATTCTCAAATAACTCCGATCCTAGCAGAAGGAACCGGGTAAGTAGTAGTTACTATTTGATACTACTACTAAGGAAAATAGTGCTAGAGCTGCTAGAAGAGCCCTAAAACGCTATCGAACGACTCCTTAGAGTCTATCGCTAGAAGGGCTTATCCTTTATATAGCTATAGATAGCACCTAGAGACTCTATATTCCGCATAAGTTAGTTCCTATAATTCTCCGCCTTAGTTATAATAAAAAACACTACTTCAGCGCGGACTATATAATAGTAGAAATATCGACTTTTTAGTTTTATAATAAGAAGTTGCTTATATAACGATATATTACCTACTATAACTAGTATAAAGAGAACTAAATCGACTGCTAAAGGCTACTAGGATAGCTATAACCTATCCCTGTTATAAATATCCCTTATAATACCGTTACTATAGACTTCGTTACTAATATGCCTAAGGTGCTATCCCACGGAAGTCCCCACATCCTGCTAGGTTTCCTGGAGTTAGATATATTAGTAATAGTAATATATAAATTCTTAAAAAAGATAATCCTTCTCATAGGATATTTAACCTATAGAGCAAAAGAATAGGTAATAGTCCTACTCTGCGTATTTTTCCTCTTAGACTAGGGAATTCCACGTTATATTATTAGTAACTAGGATCCTAAGTTTATCTCTATAGTATAGTATATAATATTCAACGCCCTTAATATTAGGCTCCTCCTCTTAATAGCATACTACCCCTAGATAGACGGGTAGAGCGAAAGAATAAACTAGACTACTAAGATTACGATATAGTTCTATATATCTAAATCCCCTAATATCCTATAGATCGATATACTACCTGCCCTATAGCATAATCTTAATAACTCCCTATTTGCTATAATTAGATGATTGCTAAACGAGGTTATACTTAGATTTAAGCTATAAAGTATCCTTAATATAGTTATATAAACGAGCGCCCTAACTAAGAGCCTTACTATCCTCAGGGAGATATATTAGAAGGAGGTACTGCTACTTATTAATATAGCGAACACCTCGCATAAGGAGAGATATAATAACTACTATATTAATATAACTTTTAACGAAGGGGATGAAGTCTAGATACGACTTAGCAAAGGATTCTACTTACTAGAATAATATAATTATAAATAGACCTCTAGATAAATAGGACCCTTCTAAATTAAGTATATTATTAGTCCTCTCGCTTATAAGGTAGATATTCCTAAGCACTAGTAGGTTTACCTAATCCTCTCTATAGCCTAGCTATATAAGCTAGCCTAGGGAGAAGACCTATTTAACTACAAGACTTTGCTATTAAAGCCTATTGAGGTTAATAGTAGTGAGGAATAAGAACTTAACTATATTATTAAATAAAGAGTCTTATAGAGGAGTTATAGACCTACTATTAAATACCTCGTCTAATAGAAAGGTTTTATAGCTAAAGATAATACCTAGGAATAAAGAGACTCCCTATTGCCTAATATAAATAATCTTATTAATAAGTATAATACTAAATTCCCTCTCAACTAGGATACTAAAAGAGCTATAAGAAGGCGCGCACCTCGTGCGTAATTAAATAGTTTTCCTATCCTTTTAATAGGATAAATATATATACCCTGAATTAATATTAGGATTGTAAATTTTCCCTTTATTATTACTATCTTTTGCTATTAACTACTCTTCCCTTAATCTCTCTATCTTATATCGAAATAAATAGGAAGGAGCAGAGGGTACTAACTTTTATATGCCTTCCTTACTAATCCTTATTATAAAAAGTTTTTTCCTTTTATACCTTCCTTTCTATTTACTATACCTGCTTACTTTTATTTAGGTATATCTATACTTTTTATTTATTTATTTCTCTCCTATATGCTAATTATTACCTAATAGACCTCCTATAATAAGTAATAATATTATCCTAATATGCTAAATATAGCCTTCTAAATGCTAGCCTAACTAATACTACTATAATAATAGCTTCTAAAGGTAAGGAAGTTACTAATAACTACGAGGTCCTATCCTCTCACCTATCTGATAATAGTAGCAGCTAAGATAAGGGTGCTAACCCCTAGAACGACGAGGTGCTTAACCCTATCTCCCCGCGCTAAGGTAGCGATAACTAAAGTAGCGATAACTAAGTTAGTAACTATAGTATTAACCTCAGCACTCTAGTTAAGACTTATAAGTCTGCTGCTAAGAAGAAGAAGTCCTATAAGGACTATAAGAAGGGTAAATAGGTAGCTAAGAAGAACTTCTTTACTATAGATATTAAGATCTAATACGAGGAGGTTATTAATAATAACGCTAATAACGTTTAGAATAACGATGCCTAGGCTACTAAGCTAGTCTGCGTTATTACTAGTACTACTATTAACGTTAAGGAGCCTACCCTAGCTAAAACCATAGCTACTACCCCTTATAAGACTCCTAAGAAGGGCTGCCCTAGCCCTATAGCCTAGTGCTAGCAGATTAACGAGGCGAAGGCTTATATTAATAACGCCTTTCTATACTACCCCGATGCTATCCTTATTAAGGAGATCGAGAAAATCCTTAATAGTATTAAGCCTTCTGAGAATATATCTTCTAACCTCTATATTAGATATATCTAGGATACCCTTAAGTAAGCATATAATATATATATTAATAATAATACCTATAGCGAGCTTCTCCCTAGTTGCACCTAGGTCCTCGCTATATACTTTTATAATACCTATAGTTATGCTAATAGAATTATTACTAGTAACCTTATTATAATAAACTATATCGACCTCCTTTCCATCGCCCCGCTTGTTAATATTAGCAATATTACTACTACGGACCCGTTAGCCTATAAGGATACTAAAAATATAAAGGACCTCGGTAATAAAGCGGAGGGTAATATTAATACTATTATCAATAGCATCCGATAGGAAATCCTTTCTCGCCTCGATACTATAGAGACTAATATAGCTAATATAGATATTATTAATATTAACGCTATTAGCAAGCATCTCGCTAAACTTAAGAATAATAGCGCATCTAAGCAGGTAGTTACTAATAAGATTCGTATAGCTATTAATATAATTAAGACTAAGGAGATCGCAGGCCTTCGCGCTAAGATTGCGAACCTCTATACTATAATCGAGGGTCTCTAGCATACTAGCGATAAGCAACTCGCGCTAAGCGACGCTAGTAATAATAGCGCTACTAAGCGCTAGTAGATATCTAAGTTTAATATACTCCTCTACTAATATAACGCCTAATTAATAATATAATAGTAATTTCTAGCGATTAGGATATAAAGAGGGAGAGAAGGGAATATTAAGTATATATATCTTAGATCAATAGAGATAGCAATTAGGATAATTGCTTTTTAAAAAGGGGGTATATATTATATACCTTTTAGTAATATAGTTAGCTATTATATAGTATTCTACGTAACTATAGTTAGGCTTAACGCCTATCCTTTAAGTAGGAGACTTCTAGTAGATAAGCTTAGAAGGCTCGGCTATTATAGAATATATTATGATATACCTATAATTGCCTATTGCACTATTTGTTATTATTTACGCTTGTATTGCTCTTTTCCTTGTTTTACTCGCAGTCTTAGCGACCCCTACTGTAGCCCCAGGCTAGTAGGAAGACTGTGACACCTAGTATTAATAAGCTATTACTAAGTTATTACTAACTTTCTTATAAGAATTAGGTTAAGGCGCGGGGCTATTACTAATAACCTTAAAGATAGTAATAGGAGCTTAGTAATAGGTATTATAAAGTATATAAGAACCTTAAATCTTTAAAGGCTCTTATGAGGGAAATATAGATATATAAGTATTACTCTTTAAGAGCTATATTATTAGGAAATTAGTAAGCTTATTAAGAAATATAGCTTATTTAAAAATATAAGTTTTATTATATAAGTAAGTAGGAAGAGTATTATTAAGCTATATTATTATCTCTTTAAATAAAACCTTATCCTTAGCCTAGCGAGCTACTTATAAATATATATTAGAATAATAAAAGGATAAGACTAATTATAAGGTGAAACCTACCTCAAGCAAAACCTATAGATATGCCTAGGTGCATAAAGCTATACTCTCCTCTATATCTATAGCAAGTAGTTAGTTATTATAGTTCTTAGTACTAAGCTTAAGGCTAGTAGGGTTTACTAACTAGTTATAGAGGTATTAGAGAAGCTCTTATCCCTGCTCTATAGCTATAAAGATATAGAAAATCTTATGCTATTAATACTAACTAATAGTAATTATATAGGTATAATACTTAACCTAGTTCTAATAGAAATCAATAGTACTAATAAGATAAATAGGGATTTAGAAATAGGAAACGTTAGCTTATACCTTCCCTAAATAATCGCTAAACTTACCCTATAGTATTTAATATTATAAACCTAGTATAACTCGTATATATAGTTACTATTATATCAATAAGTATAGATAACCTAGGCATTCTTAGGGAGCTATAGCGCATAGCTAATATAAGGTTCGCTGCTACCCGCCTAGTTATGCTAATAGTTACTATTGCTAAGCTCGGACTTAGTAGGGCTATATTTAGCAAGGATTTAGCAAATAAAGCTCTTAGCGCTTATAATAGTTATAGAAGTATTAAAGGATAGGAAGGATCCTGCGAAAGGTCTATAAATGCTTAATAAAGGACTTAGGAAATATAAAAATAGTTATTAAATAATATAATATAATAAGGAGGAAAAAGACCTAACCCTAGGGTAGAAAGAAGCTATTACTTTATAAATAGCTAAGAGGCCTTATTAAATAATTATAAAGGTAGTAGTAACTTTAGATAGTAAGAATAGTAATTATTCACTATAGCAGGTGCTACTTACTAGCAGGTAGATATAGTAAATTAATAATAGTAGTTACTATCTAACCTACTTAATAGCCTTATAATATACTTATTTAAAAGGGGGATAATAGGATAAAAAATAAAGTTATTATAAAGGTATAATATAAGAGAGTGCTCGCTAGATAAAGGGTAAATAGCTAGAGAATAAATCTATTACTATAAGGATAACTATTCTCTTTTAAAATAAAATAATAAGATCCCTTTAGACTAACCCTAGATAGAGGGTATAAAGGAGGCCTAAAAGGAGAGGAACTATAAGGAATAATACTATAGGTTTAGTTACTATATCTATAACTCTAAAAGCTTTATTATCCTTTAGCAAATATATAGCGAACTATTACTATATTAGATAATAGTAATAATAGTAAAGGACCCGGGGCTTACCCTAGATAACTAAGAGGGATAATAATAGAGGGCTAACCTATAATACCTAACCTTATAATAGGGACTATTATAATTAGAAGGGGGATAATTATAAGGGACTATATACCTAGGATAGAGAAGCTAGAGATACCTTAGCTAGTATAAGCTAAAAGGATAGAGAGGCCTATAGGTCTAGGGTATAGAACCCTCTATAGCGAGGAATTAGCAAGTACTTACTAAAGGCTAGAAAAGAAGGATCTTAGAAGAAGCAAGCAAAAGTAGCATAGCAATACCAGACCTACCTTTTAGGTGCTTCTACTATCAGTTTGACCTAACCGTGGCCCTTAGCCCCTAAATACCTTTATATATTAATAGATCGCTCTTTATAAGCTTTAGTATATATATCTAGTCTTATGATTGGCCTTATAGTATAATATTAGTGCTAGTATATATCTATAAAAGAGCCTCCTATATCTTAGAGCTACTATAAATATATACTATAAGTAAAAGCAGTCCTTTTATAAGGTTATTATATATCTTAGCTACTATATAGAGATCCTTTATATAGATTAAGTTATCCCTAAGAGTAGCTTTATATATTATAAATACTATGTATACTTATATTAACTGTATAATTTAATGTATAGATGCTTTTAAGTAGTAATCCTTTAGGAACTTTATTTAAAAGTCCTTAAAGTAGTTTATATCTAGCTTAGGTATACTAATAAGCTCCCTAGTAATTAATAAGGCGTTATAATATCTAAGCTAACTTCCTATGCTCTAAAGCATAAATAGGCTAGGCTTACTATGGCATTTATTAGTAGTAATATTATTAGAGATAAAGTATCTCTATTATTACTAACCTTAGGTAGCGCTAGGGTTATCCTATATACTTCTTATAACTATACTTAGAGAGTCTTATTGTCCTTAAGGTTCTTCTATTAATCTAACTACAGCTTTATAATCTTTTACTAAAGGTCTATAATAGCTTTATCCTAAAGCCTTATTACTCTAATATCCTATAGCATAGTTATTATAACTATAAGTAACTCTATAAGCTTTTTAGAAATATATTAAGTCTATATAGCATTTATATTATATTAGATACTTATATACTAGCGGATTTACTATTCTAATAATTATTATAATAGATAATTTAGATTTATAAAGATATATAAGTTATAAGGTCGTGCTATTATAAAATAATAAGGATCCTATATATAATTATGGGTTAGAAACCAGGGTTAAATAAGAGTATTATTTATAGTTGTACGAGCGAAGCTATCCTTATACCTAGTTATAGTACAACCCGCATTCGTATTATATGCCTTTATATACGAATAAGCCCTTATATCGCGCATAACGCCTCTGACCCGCATATAGCCTAATATTACGCCGCGCGCCGCCCGCCTATTGCGATACGGCGCCGTTTGCGGTCGTAATATATATACTATCTCAACCCGTAATGCCATTTTCCCCCCTCTGTCATGGGTATTGCTCCAGATGTCATCCCTCGTGCCATTATGATGACTGCCTATTTACGGACTCCCTTCCCGTCCCTCAACGCTGCTGCTACATCCCTAGCGAGAGGAGCTGGAGGGCAGATCTTCATCATTAACGCTCATGTTGTGTTCAAATGCCCAACGATTTTCGACAGTCCTGCACCACGGCAAGACCAAGAAATGGAAGAAAGCGTTAAGAGAATTTGGCATGAAAAGGCGATATATGAGGTGTTAATGAAGCATCCACATCGTAACATTGTCCGGTGTATACTGTGCGTTCCTGAAGGTTTCTTCATGGAGCGGATGGTAACGACTCTCAGAGAACGCACCGAACACCAGTCACCACCTGCTACTCATATTCAACTACGCTGGATCGAACAAATCTCAGGTGCAGTAGCATGGTTAGAAAAACTGGGTCTCGTCCACGGCGACCTGCGGCCAGCCAACATCCTCCTTACAGCAGGAGACAATATCCGCCTCGCCGACTTCGACACATGCGTCAGGAAAGGCGAAGAACTTCTCGCTGCGAGTGAACCATTCTGCAAGTTGGGTGAGCGTTATGAGACTCTGCCAGCTGGGCCAATCAGTGAGCAGTTTGCATTGGCGTCATGCATCTACACTATTCGTTTCAACCAGATTCCTATGGCTGATCTTGATGCACCTACGAGGGTTCAAAAGATCATCAAAAATGAGATGCCTCCAACTGAGGATAAAGCTTTTGGTGATCTGATTCAGGATTGTTGGCAGGGAAAGTACGCCTCCATTGCTGACGTATATGAGGTTATAAGATCCCGTCTCGGCGCTGAGTCGGAATATGCGCCTGGAGCTGAGCCCGAGGTTCTCCAGGGTTCGGATCTCCTTGCCCCATGTAAAGATTTCCTGGCACAGGAGAGTCAGGCGATAGAGAATGCATAACCCAGCACTCTAGATTGGTCTCTGCCGAACCAGGCGAGGTAAGGGACACCCCATATTTCCTTCTACTGTACTAAACCAACCGCAATCCTTCCCAGTCTGCAACACAGCTTCGGTGATTCAGAATGCTGAAAGGTACTCGCGAGGAAAAGAATCAGTGGGATCAGCTGGGTGATAGACTATCGATGCCCAGCGGACAGCCCAGCCCAGTCCAGACATGCGTTGGGACAGGTAGTGCTGAGGGTGATACTTTTTGGGGTGGACGGAAGGGAAATAAACGGCACTTTTCGTAATAGAGTCAATATTCCATACCCATTTCTGGGTACTCCCAATTCTAATGTCTTCTAATTGATACACATCAACTCAACCAGATTTTATGTGTATTATGATGCTACGACGATGCAACTTTCGCTGTCGCCATGGTTTTCAGACTCGCTGGATTCCTCTGTGGTATCTTCAAGTTCGCCCGACTCGATTTGTGTTGGTGCCCGTGCCCCACGTGCCCATATCCACGCCATATACACCTCGGGAGGTCGGTGGCAAGGGCGACAGCGCCGTTGCCGCCACGGCGTTGAATGAAACAAAATCGGGCTTCTGAAACACGGCGCCATGTCTATCGCTCATCCCGGCTTCCGTAAGTGGGTTGCTTGCAGCGACTCAAGTCGGCAACTTCAGGTGGGCTTGAGCACTTACTTGTTCGGCAACAGCCGTGGCATCTCCGGAATTTCCAACAAGAAGAGAAGCCTACGGTGGTCATCGTGATCTCGCATATTCAATGGAAGGTTTCTCTGTAATGTCACATAATACTGCAACGATGACCTATCTATTTCTGCCCAGCGCCTCCACAAGGGCAAGTACATTGGCAACGCATACAACCAACCCAAGTAAAACGAGGCCACCGCCACCACCCAATCGATCAATTCGACATCCCTTGATTGAATTGAAATACTTGATGTCTTATATTACATATAAATCAATGAGTGGCTGTATATCAGCCCCTGCTCCGGTTTTCTGGGCATAATCGGTCACTGAAACATGACGCTATCGACGACTTATTGATCACTATATATTACGATGAAGATATTCTAATAGCCCTCACAATAACATTTGACGCCCGATCAATCTGAAATCTTCTGAGAGGGTAGGAGTTATCACGGCGGTTCGAATGGTATAAATAACGTCGCGATTGAACGCTGTTTCCAAAAGTCCTTCATCATCCCATCTCACACGCATCAATCACACTCCTCATCATCTTTTTTATCTTCAGACTCGCGATGTCGACTGCCACTGCCTCCTCGTCAACTGCCAACGCGTACGCGTTGTTAGGTGTCCCGCGCCTCCGTATCTCTACGCAGATCGCTACTGCCCTACTTATCGCTATCCCTCCGAATCCCACGATCGACGACCTGCTAACTATCGTCATCGGCAGCAAGTAAAACGTACTTGAAGCACAGCTCTCGCACAAGCGAGGGCGGGGTCGATCCAGCTGGATTCGAGATCATAGCGACTTCCTTATTAGGTTTATTCAGGGACGGGTGGCAAGGTCCTACTGGAGTTGCTAGCGATATGACGCGAAGGGCCAGCCGAGGGTCTTGGGCGCTGCTGCCACTTCTGCTTCGCAAGAGCACTTGCTATAGTATATTAACCCAAGCTTTCTCTCCATAGTAATTACATTCTATTGAGGCTGAAGTGCCCATACTATCTGCAGGATCTCTCCCCACTCAGATGAGGACTCTGATAGCACTCCGACTTTATCGTCGACGGCCGTATCTATACTAACTCCCCTGAAGAGACTCCGACTCGGCTATATGAACGTGCCTAAGGCTAGAGTGACCACTCTATGTGATCCCTGCGTGGCCTCCGTCGTATCTGCCGACCTCCTATTCGCCCACTTAGAGAACTCCTACCTCCAGCAAATATTGCAGTACTACGGAGATCGCCGGCGAGGTGCTGCGGAGTTATTCATCTATACGGGACCGTCTCGATGATCTCTGCCGCCGCGGCGAGAGGCTGGTGATAGAAGAACTTCACGCAGCGGGGTCGAAAATATATCTATTATTCGATCTATGGATATCCCCTAATATTTACGCCTTTAGGGGCGTTACTTATTACTTCGTCGATGCTAGCGGTGCCCTATAATCCCGTCTTCTAGCCTTCCGTTAACATCGGGGTGATTATAGCGGCGCCGCCCTCGCAGCGACCCTAACCGACGTTGTCGATCGCTACTGCATCCGGGACGACATTAGATTAACTATCTCCGATAATACTACGAATAACGACGTTTGCCTCCAGGCTCTCTACCGAGATCTAGACCTGGAGATGATAGAGACGGACGTCCGGGCCCGGCGTATGCAGTACTATAGCTATATCCTTAACCTCTCGGCCCGGGTATTCCTGCTCAGCGCTGATAAGGAGACTCTATACGCTGAATCATAGTTTAATAAGCTTGAGGGTTATAAGGATAATCTGGAGCGTTAGCGGAGGCTCGGCTACTTCAGCCGGCTCCGTAATATCGTTAAGTTCATCCGGCTATCCCCGTAATGCTACGAATAGTACCGGAAGGCCGCAGCGGAGGTCGATAGAGACTCCGACTTCCTGATCTTCTCGGAGTCATAGTAGGAAGCCCTCGTTATCCTAAATAACAATACTCGCTAGAATAGTATATATCTCACGATCTAGAGAGCTATAGAGAAAAAGACAGAGATTCAGGCCTTTATACTCTCAAATAACGATAGTAACGACATTAAGTAACATATCCCTGAGGAAGATATTCTCTCCCCGGAAGATTGGAAAGTTCTAGCTGAGATAGGTATGATTTTGGAGCCCTTCTACCGGCAGACGAAGAGGTGCGAGGGCTGGGGCGTTGGTGATGGTTATAGTCGACTTTAGCCTCGAGACTTAACTCCTTCGATAAGAAGTGGTAGTCCTTCCTCCACACCAGTATTAAACTAGCGTGGCAGAAGCTCTTTCTATATTATGATAACATAGGAGAGTTACCACTATTTTCTGCAGCGCTGATCCTATATCTATTATTACATATTTCATACTTGCGAGACGTATAGCGCTATAAACACCAAGAGGGATAGGTTAAGAAGGCTCTTGAAGGCCTTAAGGACTTCTTCGATGAGTAGTATTCTCAATCCGGTCTAGAGGCGGTAATACTAGCGCCTGACGGGCAGCTAGCAGTTATCCCCATTAAACCCAGGGCCTAGGACCACAACAACCGTCACTTCCAGCAGTAAATTAACAGCCGGCGCCCGCATACGCCGCCCTAGGTCGATAAGCTCGATCTCTACCTCCAGAGGCCTCCCAAGGCTATTAACGATCCTATCAAGTAGTGGTTAGACCACTTAGAGACGAACCAAGTACTACATAAGCTAGTGATTAATATCTTTGCTATCCCTGCAATATCTGCTAACTATAAGAGGGCTTTTAGCTAGGCTAAGTTAACCCTTACGTCGCAGAGGCTCTCAATAAAGCTCAGTACTATAGAGAGTCTCTAGCTAATAAAGAACTAGCTGAAGAGAGGGGTTATACTGCCGAGCAATAACTTTAGGATGTTGGGAATAGTATAAATAGCTTCAAATGGGCATGACGTAGTTTTGTATGGTAATTGATTTATTTTACTTATAAGTCAGCTAAGTAATCAAAGATACTAAAAAAAAGAGCTAAGTTAACAAGTATGGGGGTCAGAATTGCTTTGATTGCCCTTGTGGAGGCGCTGGGCTTGATAGACCACTGCGAATGCGTGTTGTGACGCAAGTCGATCAGGATGTCCTTCTTCGAGCGTCGTCTCAAGAACCTGGACAACGTACTCGTGTATCTTGATGGCATCGTTATTTCGGCCATCCACTCTCAACCATCGCCCGGCCCAGTACATGTAGCCTAAGTCGACCTTTTTGACTGGGTCTGACAGCTTGTTTCCTAACAGTCTCGAAGCGTGTGGCATATACTCTTTCCACAAATAGCGATTCTCGTGTTGGATCGGTGGACCCTTCCATACTCCAGAAGCGGCTTCTCAATCTGGGGCGTGATCCCGAAAGCAAAGTAAAGGCCGAGACAGAGGAACCGCGGTGTCGCATTATGTAATCCGAGACCATGACGCAGCAGGAACCCACCGGCGTGTCCCGCTGAGGGGCACTTAATTGAGGTGCTCCGGACCTGTCTGCCCCTCCCCGCACTAAGCTCAAGTCACCGACGCGCCAGTGCACCACCACGACTGCAACCACCACCTCTTTGGACGACGGTCGGCCGTTTTACGCGACGCGTTCCAATCTTTGACCGACCTCTCGAACCACACGCCTACTCGAGGCAGCCGTTCCTCGCCTCCAATGCCGCCCCTACCGCCGACAACTCCCCTCCCCCGCATCATCACCTACTACCAGACACACCACAGCCACGACGGCAAGCCAATCTCGATCCTCCCGCTCCTGACGCAAGCGGACATCGGCATAACCCACGTGATCCTCGCCGCGATACACATCAACGATGACCCCCACGGCCTTACCCTCAACGACCACCGCCCCGACGACCCCCGATTCCTGACACTATGGGCCGAGCTGCGCGTGCTGCAGGCCAGCGGCGTCAAGATACTAGGCATGCTCGGAGGCGCTGCTCGAGGATCATATGAGAGACTCGACGGCGATGAGGCCAAGTTTGAGGAGTACTACGTTCCGCTGCGCGACATGGTGCGACAGCATGCCCTCGATGGCATCGATCTGGACGTCGAGGAGGAGATGAGTCTGGGCGGTGTCATTCGACTGATTGACAGGATACGGCAGGACTTCGGCAAGGACTTCATTATTACTATGGCGCCCGTGGCGATGGCCCTACTCGACCCGACGAAGAATCTGAGTGGGTTCGACTACGAGGCCCTCGAGGTCATGCGCGGCAAGGAGATCGCGTGGTATAACACACAGTTCTACTGCGGATGGGGCGACTGCAGTAACCCCGTCATGTACGAGATGCTGTTGGCCAAGGGCTGGCCTCCCGAGAAGGTCGTCATTGGCCTCGTCACGAACCCCGAGAACGGCAGCGGTTGGGTGCCTTGGGAGATGCTTGGATCGGTACTCCTTCTATTCCGAGGTCGTTATCAGCGGTTCGGAGGAGTTATGGGCTGGGAGTACTTCAACAGCTTACCCGGTGGCAGTGAGAGGCCATGGGAATGGGCCAAGTGGATGACGACGATGTTGCGTTCGGAACATGTCTCATCGTGGCCAGCTCACGGTGTGCTCCCTGGGCAGACTAGCGAGATCGCGAAGGAGGTGAAGAAAGAGCTTGTGGACGAGGTCGATCCGGATGGGCCTAATAGTAAGGATGCGCCGCTTCCCGCAACATTTGAATATTTCTCGGATACCAACGATGAGGACTAAACATCAACCATCCGAGACAAACGAGTGAAGGTAATGGCAGCGAAGGCTTTCAGGGACTTAAAGTTACAGTTTCAGATGAATCTCATAAGGGTATAGAAGCATTGGGCGTTCGGGGGGATTTTGATATATTATAGATAAGACGCACGACTACTTTTCAAGTTCACTTCTCGTCTCTTCCATCTCTTTCTGCAAACTGCCCCAAGAAGACTATTCCGTCGGACAGTGAGGAGCGCGAGGAATACCAAATGAATAATCACGCCGCATCTAAATGCGCTGTTACCTTGATGCCCCCATCCGCCAGGCCGTCGTCAGGCATGTCACACTTCCTCCGGCATCACTATCAATCCTCAAAATGTCCACGACGGGAAACCGCCTGATGGACTCGAGAAAGTGTTTTTATTATCAAAGAATATAGTCACTGTCGTCAGTGGTATTGTGGGCACCTTCTAAAATTGAACAGTATGTTAGAATCCATGCTAGCATCAATAAGGATGACCGTATATGCTTCTATCAGCAGCAAGCCCACGAGGGACCGCAAAAACAATTAAGACCCTTAGCATCAAGTTCAATAATCTGCAAGTACTCGGACCAAATAAATCGCCCTATCCTCAGAAAAAGAAGAAGAAAGCTGGGATAGTGCTAGCTCGAACTCGCGACGTTCCGGATGAGGAAAGTTTTCCCTGGGCCAGAGGTCGAGGTACCTCAGGCTTGCGACAGAAGTTTGACCAAGCATCAAACGCCATATGAGTTCGTGTGGACAAAAATGCAAAAGACGATGGGCTGCTCGAGGAATTATGTACAGTCACCAATTTCAAACATGCCGGACCCAGGCAACTCCACCCTTAGACCATCTTCACTGCGAGCTGTGCCCATTGATGAAAGCCATGGAGTCGTCCACATCTATAAGGCTTTCTGCTCTGGCCTGAGATCTCAGACTAAGCCTGCGTTTTCCCGTTCTGCAATTGAGTGAGACCAAAGTGAGGTGAAAGCCAGGTCAAGTCCCGCAGCAAACTTCTTAACCATGAATATTATGGTTTGTTCCTATTTTCGCCCTCTCAGCCTCTCCTTCATTGCGCCGGTATTTCTTTGCTTCCGTAGAGACAGCTATATTTAAAGTCCTTACGAGCAACTGGAACCGCCTTCGTCCTCTCCATTCATTATCGTCGCCCTCTCTACAATACCATGTCGTCGCCGCCTTCGTCTGTCTTCGACCTTCGTCGCGCCATGGAGCATGCCCTCCCAGACATTTCTCAAGATGCTTCCGAGACGAAAGAGAAGAATGAAATGGCTGTGCGACAGCAGCGAGGCCGCGATCGCAAGAACCAGTACTATGAGCAGAGAAGAGTTGGCCAGGCCTCCAGAACTCGCGGCCGGAAGACTGTTCTGTCTGGCGGTAACGCTCATGCACCATGATCGTTTTGACCTAAGATTGCACAGCTAATTTATTTCGATGCCAGCCCGCGCCGTACTTCCAGCTCGCGTTTCCGCCGGCCTTCGCGACGACTACAAGCTCGTCAAGTCCGTGACCCTTCTCACAACCACCATCAAGGACGGCTTCACCGTCGGCTTTGTTTTCCGAGACACCGACTTCGTCCAGGACGAGCAGGCCGAGAGCCTCTGCGTCGCTCTGCAGCTCCAGAGATCGCACGCTCGCGACGTCTCTCGCATCCAGGCTTTCGCCCTCACTCTTGTCCGAACCTGCAAGACTTTCCGCGACATGTACCAGGTATCCGAGGACGACGACGGTGCTTTTTTCGACGTTGTCAGGGGCTCTATTCACGGTAAGGGCATCAAGGGTGGCGGTCTCAGTCGCAGGGACCTCTCTATCAAGTCCGTCACCTCGGTTGTTTGCAAGATCATGCTTGCTCTCTTCATAAACGGCCGCAAAGCCTACCTCCGCAACCTTGTCGAGAGCATGGAGAAGCGAGAAGGTGTTTACACCAACAAGATGGCAGACCTCATCGATGTCGTCGACTACTGGATCGGCTTCACAGAGGGCGAGGATTTGGGTGAAGGTGAGCTTGTCAACGCGCTCGGCGATGCTAGGCTTGAGGACTAGACTGATTGCGGAATGAAATTCAAAGAACAGCAAGATTGCCGCGAAAGATAGACTGGAAAGCTGAAGTATAATCCGTGTGCTACTTGACGTATGGTACGGCAGCCTGCAGGACGCACTAGGTCAAAATTAAATTCTTTCCGCATTAGGTTAATAAGCCTATACCTAAGGGGAGGCTTTTTAAGGGTTCTAATTAGCTAATAATTACTAGGCGAGGCACTTATGCGAGTCTAGAGCGAAAAGGGTAAGTACGGGTAGGGTAGGGTAGTTATATATAGGGTAGTTATAGCTAGGGTAGTTATAGCTAGGGTAGTTAAAGCAGTTAGGGCAGTTAGGTGCAGGGTAGTTATAGCTAGGGCAGGGCAGTTAGGGCAGTTACGCGCAGGGTAGTTAAGGTAGTTAGAGCAGTTAAGGCAGTTAGGGTAGTTAAGGCAGTTAGGGTAGTTAAGGTAGTTAGGGTAGTTAAGGCAGTTAGGGTAGTTAAGGCAATTAGGGCAGTTAAGGCAGTTAGGGTAGTTAAGGCAGTTAGGGTAGTTAAGGCAGTTAGGGTAGTTAAAGCAGTTAGGGTAGTTAAGGTAGTTAGGGCAGTTAAGGCAGTTAGGGCAGTTTTGCAGTTAAGGCAGTTAGAGCAGTTAAGGCAGTTAGAGTAGTTAAGGCAGTTAGGGTAGTTAAGGCAGTTAGGGCAGTTAGATGTAGGGTAGTTAAAGCAGTTAGGGCAGTTAAGGCAGTTAGGGCAGTTACACATAGGGTAGTTAAGGTAGTTATAGTAGTTAGATATAGGGTAGTTAGGTAGGGTAGGCGCTATTAAGCGCTATAAATATAGGGGGAAGACTACTATAGATATAAGCTAGAAGTCAGACTTAGCAGGGGCCTAGGGTTTACTTTTTATAAGTATAGGGGTATAGACCTCCTGCTTACCTAAAATTTCTAGCTACTTATACTTTATTAATAACACTTTAAAGCGAGACTGCTAGCTATATTACATAATCTCTACCCCTTATATTATATACCTATTAATCAATTAAATTTTGACCTAGTGCGTCCTGCAGGCTGCTGTAGTATGGCATCCTCCTGCTTGGCTTCGGTGCTTCCATCCATTATATCCGGTGCCCTGCTCACTGTTTTGACTGCATAAGCGCCTGAAGCTGCTCCATCGTCAGAGTCACAACTTCAGATTGCTGTCCAGCCGGAGTCGCTTCCGTTCCTTTGCTAGCCCGAGTTTTGCCACGTTTTCTCTGTTCCTCGTCCTCATCATCACCGCTCTCGATGTCAGAGTCAGAGTCGTCCGAATCACTTTCTGAGCTCTCTCGTGGTCTCTGTCCAATGGTAGGATTCTGAGTTCCATACGTGGACCTTGGGATTGACGCGAGAGGTATCGATGATGTTTGCATGCGTGCGTGGGTAGGCATGGCTTTGTAGGTATCAGCTCTCCAGCGGTCCATCTTGGCCCATTCAGCCTCGGTGGCACCTAGAGTGGTGTCGAGGTATTCATCAAACCTCTCGACACCTGTTGCAACAATTTCGAACTGTTCGGCTCCAAGTTCGGGCAAAACGCCTCCCGGCTTCATGATCTTGCCGTCATGCTCTGTTAAAGCTATGGCCGTTTGGAATGCGTTCCGGATTTGCCTGAAGCGATACTCTTAGCAATCAAAACAGATGTCAAGGAAACAGTAATTTGAAGATGAGAAACGGCCACAACTTTGAGTGTAGCGCAAATTGGACACTTGGGCGAAAGCAATAGAACCAAATTGACATACCTTCCATTCCAGGTCGCGCGATTGCTCCTTTCGAGATGCTTATAATGTCTCTTTGCAAAGTCCAATATCTCTGACTTATGGATCACGAAGTTCCAATTTTTCTTCTTGTAAATTTCCTTGGTCACCATCAGGTTCAACGGCGGGTAGAACAGCGACATCTGGATACGGGACCTGAATGCAGGGTCGATAGTACCCACTCGATTGGTCGTCAAAAACAGAATACCAGCATAGTATTCAAGACTGCGGAGGAAGACACTGGTGACGGCATTGTGACGCAAATCGTTCCGATTCCGTTTAGCCAGAAAGACGTCGGCTTCGTTAAGCAACAGAACACAACCCCACTTATGAGCAAGCCGAAAGTTGTATTGCAGGTTGGACTCGACTTCAGCGGCCGACTCACCGATGTCACCACAAGTAATGGGATGCAGAGGACGCCTTGTGTCGTCCGCCACGCACTCGGCTGTTGACGTCTTGCCGACACCGTGAGGCCCATGCAGGAGGATGATGAGCCCGGCACCCTTTCCTCTGACAAGATCAAGACTTGCGCCTATGCTGGTAGAGTTGTTTGCGGCGGACAGAAATCCTCGAGATCTCTCGTGGGTCTCAACCAGTGCTTTGACAGTTTGTCCGTGGTTTCCAGGCAGGACGAGATCGTCGAAATTGTTCGCATATTCAATTTCGTACAAGTCTGCGGTTCGGACAGTCACCCATTGCCTCGATCGCAAGACGAACGCGTGGACTTAATGCTGCATCAGCATGATATCCTCGCGTGTGAGATCTTCTTCTTGAATCGGGCCCAGGAACTGTCGGTTCATAAACGCCTGAGCCTTCATCTCATCGATCTCCAAGTCTTTGTGAATGACATCCCCTCCACAGCAGCCTTCCTTTCTGATAAGGCGGTGCCAGCACCACGGATCTTCCAGCGTTTCTCTTGGGTCAGGCTTGGTAAAATCATCCACAGAGATACTAGAGCTGAGCTTCCATTCGGGCCTCGCATTCACTGCGAGGGTCATATCGTCGATGACTTGGGTGTCTAAATCGTGCGACGGTTGGTTCAACGTCTTGCCTCTCACGAGCCGGTGGCAGAACGGGTTTCTCGTGACACCCAGATACCGCTTTCCTCGTTGTAGGAATTTGTGTTGTAGAACATCCTTATGGGGGTCAAATCGCATCGGGTAAACGGGTAGGGAGGTGATCAATTGACTTTCGAAAAACTTCTTGATAGAGATCTTGCGAAGCTGTGGGACGTAGGCTGACCCGTTAGTGCCCATGCTTATGCAATCGAGAACGAAACCATCCACAGAGATTGGCTTGTCATCTGAGGCGTATTCTCCTTGGCACTTCAGGGGTTCTCGACCTCCAGCAATGCTGACAACGCGGTAGGGGTGATATTGTTCCGCTTTGGGGATCACAAGATCGCCTCTTTCGAATAGATGCCAAAGATCAGCGTACTCAATTTTGGTGGCTGTTCCGTCCTTGATTTGCTGTCTCAGGTCGATGGTGGGCTTGAGGTCTACTTCGAGAAACTCCATGAGAAGTTGAAGATCCAGCAATAGCGCGTTGGCGTCAGATGCTCTCAGTCGCGCAAGATCTCTCTTGTATCCGTGGCTCTGGGAGTAAGAATTGACAGAGTTCTCTGCCCGCTTTTCTGTCTCCTTCTGAAGTTCGCTCTCTACCTCTTTCATGCTGTTTCTGATGGCGGTGCGATTGCCGAGGAAGTGCTTGAAAGGTCTCAAGAATACCATAGAAGAATATACTTTTTCTTCTTCCACCATATCAGATTGGATGAGAGAGATGGTAGAACCACCCAGCAACTTGTCAAGGTGTGACAGCAACATTTGTGATCTGATTCGAAGCCTCTCAGGGGGGGCGTTGGACCTCGGGGCTTTTTTGAAGGGCCAAGGAATAACCCTCTCCTTCTGCAGCCAGAGTGTTCATGACTGCCTTATCTGCTATTTGGACCTCCAAGGCAGGTTGTTGTCGGGGAGGTCGCTTGACCGTCAAACGGGTCAACCGGAATTGATCCATCGTACTTCTCTTAATCACGTGCCAGTTGATGAGGAATGCAGATTTTGATGGCGGCAAAGTCCAAGGATATCTTTCTTGATTGCTTTCAACTCTTTCTCGAGCTCTTTGATTCGCATGTGGGTAAAAGTGTGGTCAAGGACTGCTTGTTGTGATCGCATGTCGAAGTTGTTCAGTCTTTTTTCTCTCCGAAACAAGACGTCTCGCATAAATTTACTCTGGGAGGACTTGGACGCTCGGTAAAGCAGTTCCTCATCTTCGAATCTCTCATCGGGAGATTCGCTCCCACTTTCCCCTGCTTTAGACTGCTTCGTAGACGAAGAGTCTTCATGATTTGGTGTTGGTAAAGAATCAGCGACATTGTTGTCAAGCTTTTCTTCTGCTCCGTCATCCTTAGTGAACCATTTTTTTCGGATTTGGCTCGGAATCGTGATGGTTGGCAACGCCTCTTATGACGGTAACGGGTATTGACTGCGTATCGGGTGACAAAGGCGTAGCATCTGGCGGCATCTTGAACGTCGGGTCGTCGCACGAATTGCCAGTCTTAGTGAAGAACAAGTGGAATGTGATAAATTGAAAATGAGGGACTCGAAGAAGGTTACCTCAACAAGTGATGAATGGCATGCATGACGGGGTCACGTTCTTACGACGTTCTCATTCGGGAAGTCGGCTCCTCGTCAACGGCCATGAAGACATAGCTGCTACGGATCTCATCTCCCCGCTGAGCTAGATAGCTGCCGAGTTGTCCCGCCTATCAGTCGCGGCAGCAACGGAGACGCAGCCCGTTTTCGTCGTTAATTACTTCTGTGCCGAACATCAGTCGCCAGACTTCTCAGCTTCTCTTCAAGACTCGGCTGTGGGAATGATGGCCAGTATGATTGGCCAGCTCGTTGTCGAAATGAATGAGAAAGGCACCTTGGCAGATCTGTCTTTCCTATCAGAAAAAAAATGGAGGAAAGCCGAGACTTTTGATCTCAAGACTCTGTGTACTATTTTCAAAAAGCTTACGAGGCAGCTGCCTCAGGAAGGCAAGCTTATGTGTATTGTCGATGAGATTTCTCTCTACGAGACGCAAGTACGTCACTTCGACAAAAGCATGGCGATAGAAAGGTTGGCGCGCCTGGCTGGCAAGTCAGATAATGTTGGAGCTAAGATCAAGCTTTTGGTAACTTGCAGAGGTCAAGGATTTGGTGTTGGTAGATATTTTGCGGGACACAGACTTGATCTACAGGAGGACCCTGAGATAGACGACTCTGCAGAGTGGGAAATCGCTGCTATGAAGCCTTAAGTGCATGGTCGCGAAAACAGCCCTGTTCGTCTAGCTTATAAAGAAGCTCGTACCAGCAATATCAAGAAGGAGTCGGAAAATTTCGAGTCCAATTGAACGAATCAATATCGCAGGTTACGGACTTGGTTGGTCATGTCGAACAACTTGCGGTGTTCGCCTACTACTAGAGACACGTAAATCCGCAAGTCCGTAACGCCGCATCGCTCCACACTGAACTCATCCTTGCAGCGCGATATTATTGCCGAGCTCAATGACACGGCGCCATTTCACAAGTCATACGAAGAAAAGAAGTGTCTGGTAAAGTAAAAATCGCGAGTAACAGAAAAAAGGTGCCGCAGTAGGATATACCAACTATAACGCTCGGGGCCGTAAGAATCTTAGGATCTTAAACCTTGTTCGCAACTGTTGGCAGATAGAGTCAAGTAAGAACAGTTTACCACTTAGCACTATCGCACAGTTTTGCCGTCTCGCTTGGCAGGTCCCGGTGATATGGGTTGCGATCTGAAGCCTAGCGGAACGGCGTCTTTGATATAATAGAACTGAACGTAACCCAGCGCGATTTGGCGATTATGAATTCCATCCATCGCAAGTTCAAGGGTCTGGAAGCAACTTCTGGGGCTTCCCGTCTGCTAATGCTTGCCCCGGCCCGGGACTCATGTGCCGAAGTGGGTCTCTCCGAGCGGATTCCACCCGCATCCACGCTAATACCACGCTTCTCCGACCGAATCATGATGATGGCATTTCAGAGCGAACGAACCACTTTCAGTCAGTCAGCGCTGACCATTGTGGGGCCCTGCAAATACTTCAGCCAAGCATGCAAAGTAGCTATCCTGGTGAGTTAAGGCGGCATTTCGTCTGAGGCTTGATCGTGACTAATTTCTTCAGCCCTTCGATGGCCCTAGCCCAAGTTAACTCGACTATTTTCACTTCAAGACTAGTCAATGTTGCTTAAGCTTCTCCACAGCGGAAGGGAGGTCAACGGCTATTTCCGAGCTTGCCACCAAGGAAGGTTGAGTCGGTGACTCGGTCACGATGCCTGGCCTCCACATAACAAATCTCCTTGGGGGCATCGCCGTATTTTCATGACGGTATGTCGAATTTTCTCGCAACCTAGTGTACACGAGCAATAGCAACTGTCCCCACCTCTGAGCTATGCCAAGCTTACGCACACGTTGGAGCAGAGGCTACTAGTCTGCCTTTGACTAATCTCACTCCACATCGAACGCTCTCAATTTCGGGTGCCCCAAAATGCACCGGATTAGTATGCTCGGAACCCACAACCAAAGTTCCCACCGGTTGAAGAACCAAGTCAGATTCTAGAAATTCACAATTCTTACATCAGCCCGCGAAGACCAGGAGGTGGGCGCCGTGGTGCTCTCCAGATGTATATAAGTGATGCTGCAGCCGGGATGCATAGGGATCTCTTCGTATGACCAGCATCGGCAGTTCAATACAAGCAATCGAAACGACTCTGCGTCACGGCACAGTCGCATCAGTCGCATTATACGCTCATCATGCGCTCCTTAAACACTGCAGCGGCCCTCTCGGCCATGGCCAGCTTGGCCAGCGCCTCCTCTATCCTTCTCAGAGGCGGCACCATTGTCGGCTTCGATGACCAGGCCAACTCCTTGGCCGTCATCCGTGACGGTTCGCTGCTCATCACCGACGACCGTATCACCGGGGTCTACACGGCGGAGGAAGACCAGAACCTGAGGTACACTGGCAACGACACCCAGATCGTCGACGTGAAGAACAAGATCATCACGCCTGGCTTCATCGACACTCACCGCCATGGCTGGCAGACTGCTTTCAAGACCATCGGCTCCAACACCTCTCTCGCCGAGTACTTCACTCGCTACGGCGAGTTCGCTGCTGCTGGCCTCCTCAGCGCCGATGATGTTTACATCGGCCAGCTCACCGGTCTCTACGAAGCGCTCAATGCTGGCGTTACCACGACCCTTGACCATGCCCACCACACCTGGTCCAACGCTACCGCTGAAGCTGGGTTGAAGGGCAGCATCGACAGTGGCGCGAGAGTCTTCTGGTCATATGCCTTTCACAACGTGACCAACTACACCGTCTCGGAGCAGGTTGCAAACTTCAGAGACATCGCGACCAAGGCAAGCTTCCACGGCTCTGCTACCAGCCTCGGTGTTGCCTGCGACTTCTTCGGCCCTGATCCCGTTCTTGATCAAGTCAATGCTGTGGTCGAGCTTGCCAAGTGAGTTCGCTGTGCTGTCTGATATCTAGTCCAGCCCACGCTAATGCATCTCAGGGAGTTCAATGTCTCCATCATCACGACTCACAGCCTTCAGGGTCCTTGGGGCAGTAAGTAGCTTGCCAGAGTGTTTCGTGTCCTTCGACGTACTAATCACGGCCATAGTCACCAACAGCCCCGAAGATCTCCACGCCGTCGGAGCTCTCAACACCAGCATTCCCGTGGTCTTCTCTCACGCCTCTTTCCTGACGTACCGCGGCGCCTCTCTCCTGCGCTCCACCAACCAGCACATCTCCATCACCCCCGAGTCCGAGATGCACTACGGCCACACGCACCCCCACAGCCACGTTATCCAGGACCAAGCTTCCCTTGGTGTCGACACCCACTTCACATACTCGACCGACATTCTCACTCAGGCTCGCCTCTGGCTCCAGAGCACCCGCCGCCTGCTCTACCAGCAGGTGCTCGCTCACTGGAACGTCCCCACCTCCACGCCCATGACCGCCAACCAGGCGTTCCTGTTGGCTACCCGCAACGGAGGTCTCGCCCTGCGCCGCCCCGACCTGGGTGTCATCGCGCAGGGAGCCAAGGCCGATGTTGTTGTCTGGGACGGTGAGAGCCCGGCCCTGCTCGGCTGGGTTGATCCGGTCGCAGCTGTCATTCTCCACGCCAGCGTTGGCGATGTCCAGCACGTTATTGTCGACGGAAAGTTTGTCAAGAAGGACCGCAAGCTTGTTGCGCCCGGGTACGCCGACGTCCGCACCAAGTTCCTCGAGAGCGCTCGCAAAGTCCAGCAAACTTGGAAGGACCTTCCTTTCCAGGAACTTGCTGGTACTTTCAGCAGTTCCGGTGCTCCTTTCGAGGCTCCGTACGAGGTCAAGGTTGGAAGTGGGGAGAACTCTGGCTACGGAACGCGTTTTGTTTGATGAATTAAGAACTCCATGAAGATGTGTACATATCATATACGTTGGACGAAATAATGTCTCACTACTAATACGGATTAGTATAACTTTTCAATTACGTTTTTTCCACTGTGCAGGATATATTAGACGTCTTATTTCTGGGAATCTTTGACGTGATAATCTCGATGATTTATTCTCACCCAGGTTTCTGATGCGCGGCTAACTTTGCAGACTAAGGACCAGCTAAGCTTGAAGATAAAATTGAAGATAAAGCAAGGTGATGTAACCGTGGGAATTGGGCTGCAAGAACACATCAAGATCAAAGGCTAATTACCAGGAGACTTACATGACTCGGATTTTATATCGGCGTTATGATAGCCGCTTATAGCCGAGTATCGTTTCTCGTCATGAAGGCACGCAAGAGCCACGTTTATGGCGTGCTCTAGCCGCCGGTTTCTCCGCACTTGAATTCCTACCGCTATGTCTCAGCCGCACCGAAACCGCGACCGCAACCCAGGCACTTCACCGGCCAAGAAAAGATAGAACCGGCAGCTTGCTGATCGTGAAAGATGACTATGGTCACCCACTCATCGCCACCAGCTCCTCAGGACGATCTGAAGACGGTTGTGGAGTCGCGAACCCGAGAATGGCATTTTCACATCTATTTCTTGCTTCAGTCGCCGACTGAAACAGCGCGCGCACTTGCTCTCCGCGATGCGGTTTTGAGGCTCCGTCGTGACGGTACGTTCCAATCGCCAAGCGGCGCAGTGGAACTCTGCGTGCTCACTGCCGGTACCAGGCGCGTTCGTTGCTGTCCCACTCTTCAGGGTCAACGAGTATCCTATCGGGCCTCATCCAGCTGGTTCTTACGAGAGTAAGTGCACCTCATCCATGCAGTTATCATACAAACCATCAGACAAGCTCACGCCGAGTCCGATCTTAGTCTGGGTCCCTGACTCCTCGTTTTCTGATGTATTCTACTACCTCGCCTCAAACCGTGGGAATTTGAGGTAAGTATGGACATTTGCATTGTGCGAGACAGCTGTCCACCGCGGAACGCTGTGATATATCGTGCCTTTGTGCAGCGATTTAGGTGACATTCTGACTTGGATTGACTTAGTGTTCTCGTTCATCCCCTGACCTCTAAGCAACGTCGTGATCACGAGTCTAGCAACGCGTGGATGGGCACGCCATGGCCTATCTACCTAGACAGCCTGCCGCGTGATGGAGAAATTCCGCTTCAGTACCCCGAGCTGGGTCTGGGGTGGTCCTCGTCTCCTGAACAAGAGATCTCGCTGGAGGAGAGACGGAAGAAGGGTGCAGAGCTAGAGGCTCTGTTGGCTAATGATTCGGAAGCTGCACCGGCCCCGAGAGACTGAGCAACGGCGCTCAGTTGGACTAATCTTTTCCTGGATTATTCATAGGCAAAATTGAAGAGATACGTTCCACGAGCAGCAATGCCCGTATTAATGAACGTCTCAGTTGCGCGATCCGGGCTGGTTGGTCTGAATATGATAGTCGTTCCTTTATACATCTACAGCTAATCAAAAGCGTCTTTGAGTGGACATATTGTAAGCAATCCCAGGCAAAGCACACGTGTCAAACATATTTGGCTGGCCTGATCATGAGAGTGTGCTCACTAGGTCTACGGCCTTCAGCTTCCCTTTTTACTTAGAAAATCCGATTGCGTGTATGTCGCTTCCGGTTAAGCGATTCTACATCTTTTGCATGAAGACCAACTTACAGTCTCAAGGCCAACTTTGCAATCTCTTTCAGCAATTTTCTGCAGATCTGAATCATCTGATAAGCTCGCAATTTGGGCGTAGGTTTGACTATGCGTGAAATGACTGCTGGACTAATCTTGCCCTCTCCGGGAAGAAGCATACCTACGGACATGGCCTTGTCCACCAGAAAGTCGACCTTCTAGCAAGTGCGAAATCATACGCCATGTGTCTGGTCAATTTGGAACTTGGAAGGCTTTCATCCCGACGAACGACACCTCATGTCGCACCTCGCCCTTTTCCCAGCTCAGAAGTCACCAGGCGAAGAGCAAACCCATCGCTCAATACACGGAACATCCCTTCATCAAAACGATTCTGGCTGGAGATGGCGGAGGTGGATTCAGCGGATAAAGACCAAGTCGACCAGGAACGAGGGGTTTTTTTTTTTTTTTTTTTTTTTTTTTTTTTTTTTTTTTTTTTTGGTTGGTCATCTCTCTAATTCGCCCGTACGACCAAAAATGGCACCTCTTTGTCTCAAACCAATAGAAAACAGACCTGCGCCGGATTTTGCGCGGGCTATTCGCGGCGGCTCCGTGTCTCAGGACGCTTTTGAGACAGCCCGCTTCTGAGCCAGGGACTGCATGGAAAATCATCACAAATGCAGCATCTTTGCGAGCGATCTTCCGACTAGAGCTGTCGACGTTGGTTCTGGAGCCGGGGATAAGCCTTCCTGCAGATCGCGAATGGTGGAAAGCATCAACGTGTGGCCTTGAGCCACTGCTGGGTAGGAACATACCTTGCAAGATGACCAGCAAGAATTTGGGAAGTCTATCGACAGACACTGCCCATTCGCGAATTGCCGCACAACTTCTTCGACGCCATCTTGTTGACCAGAAAGCTCCGGTTTTCGATACGTCTGGGCCGATGCTCTATGCATCATCCAGGATTCGCCCAATGACTGAAAGCTCGAGGGTGGCGAAGATGACTCAAGGCTACAGTAACGCTAGAATCACCATCTCGGCGTTGGAATCTTAGGGCAGTACACATGGCTTCTTGAAGCCGAGGCTCTATAAACGCGCGGCGCTCGGGGGCGGTTATAACTTCTCTGAAGCGCCTGCGGATTACCAGAACGCGCTTGACGACGATCTCATGAGTACGCGCGGACGGTGTATGAGAGAGTGGGCGCTTCCGAAGTTCATGCTGCATCTCGGTCGCGAGCAAATTAATTGGGTGTGCGCCGCCGTCGTATTACCGACTACGAGAGGACCGCCTTCCGCATGATGCTTACTGCTCCGCGGCACCATTCAGTTTTGAAAATGTCCGAAAGGCTCTTACCTCGGACGTCCCGCAGAATACCATGGATTGGCAAACAAGCGTGGAATAGTTCAACCGCCGAAGCCTAACACTTGGCAGCGACAAGCTTCCAGCGCTGGCAGGAGTCGCTAGTCGCTTTTGCTCTGTTGAGATCGGAGGATCGTATGTTGCTGGGGTATGGACAGGCAATATCAAGAACGGTATCATGTGGCAGGCGAGAACCACATATGATGGCTATGCACGCCTGCACCATGCCATCAGAGGAACGAGTATCAGAGGAACGAGCCCCGAGCTGGAGATGGGCTAGCGTCGATGGGCTTATCTGATTTCCCTCCGAGAACTGACGCTTTTCGTTCTGCGTTTGAGATTGTTGGGTACTGGTGACTGGCGATAATGGCTAGGGCATCTCAGCTCTTGAGGGGGTAAGCAATTCTCAGTCTCGTCAAATAGGTTCTGCTGGGAAAGCAGGGCAAGCTGAAACCCTCGGAAGACTCAAGGTCATGGAGGTCGGGTTAGCTTGGGGCAAGCTGGAAACTGATTCAAAATCACACAATCAAAGGGGGCGAATGGACGAATTTTGGCTGCATCTATGGTCGGTGCTACTATTGGTCAGAGTCCTTGGCATGTGCGACGAGGAAGTGATGGGCAAAAAGAATTGTACGGTCATCTCAGGTCATCATTCATTGTCTTCTAACGTGTCATAATAACACTGTACATGGGGTATCATCTTCCCCGAGCGAGCGAATACTCTCTATCCCTGCAGTCCAACCTGCCTGCGCCAAAACTCCACCACATTGTCCAACTCCGGGCGGTCATTCGGGTCCCGCTCAATACACCGCATAATCATAGCCTTCCACTCTTCAGGAACATCCTTTGACACGTCAGTCCAGATGGTAGGATCAGGAGACTGCTCGACCTGCTCCAACAACATCCACATGGTCCGACCCAAGCAGAAAACCTCGGCCAGCTCCGCAGCTCGTGGACAAGTCTGCTTCCACTCCGGAAAGACGTTCCAGTCCGGGAAACCCCATTTCTGGTTCTTGCGAGGAACGCCCTCGTGGGGGGTGTAGATGATGCGAGGCTTTCCTCCCTTCCCAACCGCAAGCGAAGACTCCTCGGCCTCCTGATCGATGGTGACCTCAGGCGGGTGTGTGAACATGGACACACCGCTCTGCTCCCAGTCGATCAGGCGGACGTTGTCCCCCTCGTCGACCAGCACGTTTCCAGGCTTCAGGTCCATGTGGTAGCTCTTCCCGACTTGATGAACATGTTGAATCGCAAGGGCCATGCCGTAACACCACTTGGCCTTCAACGCAAGGGGCAGACGAACGCCTTTGTTGTTGGCGCGCTTGACTTGTTCGTCCACAGAGCCCTTGGCCATGACTGGCTGCAAGAAGCCGCAGATGTGGTCCGTGTTGTTTGCGTCCTGGACCACGACGAGGATCCCGGGACGGTGCATGACGTTCGGGTGTGGAGGCAGATTGCAAAAAGTCTGGATCTCGTGGAGGAGAGTCTTCTCCTGGTGTTCCTTGAAGTCCTTGCTGTCCTTCTTGAAGCTGTCAAAGTCAAAGCCCTTGAAAACGAAACGGGAGGAAGAGGCCACATCGGGGTGATGACGGACGATCCGGGCTCCAGTCTTGCCCGGGAGGGGGCCAATGCTCTTCAGGTCGGAGAAGTTGACCAACTCGAAGGTCGCAGAGGAGCCGGCGGCTCCGAGGACTCGCATGAAAGTGGAGAAACGAGTAAGTTGGCGGATGTAGTCCTCCCTAATAGGAGACATGCTTTCCATTACCATTGCAAAGGCCGAAAGAAAGAGAAAAAGAGGCTGAGAAATTGGAAGTTGTTTAGAAATGTGAATTTCAAGTTTCGAGGTTTTAGTCGGGAACGAGTCGGTTTTGATCTTGTCGGG
The DNA here is from genome assembly GCA_026260285.1 of Colletotrichum sansevieriae. Classification (NCBI taxonomy): domain Eukaryota; kingdom Fungi; phylum Ascomycota; class Sordariomycetes; order Glomerellales; family Glomerellaceae; genus Colletotrichum; species Colletotrichum sansevieriae. The sequence continues at coordinate 112,859 of JAOQIF010000078.1, read as the reverse complement.
CTATGAAGACACGATCGGTGGCCAGCATTCCTCAAATTTCTTAAATAAGAAATTCTCCTGCAGAGTCCAATGCAGTCGATTCACTGCAGCGAGGGTATGGGTGCGAACAGTGAATTGTTTGCAGAGAATCGACGGCAACCGGATGGATTGTTCTGTGGGCGAATTACCTCCTATGTTGAGTCTGCAGAACAAAGAATTCTGGACTTTTGCTAGCTGTAGGTTGAAAGACTGCAAGGTGGCATCCCGCACGAAGGGATCATGATTAAAGTTTTCTCAAGATGCTTTTTCCTTAATTGACTGCGCCGTGACAGGCAAGATGTGCTGGTTTGTGTGGGTTGACAGACGTCTGGCCCTCAGTCTACCCAGTCAAACGGGACAGGGACATTGTATGCATCTGAGAGTCGACGTGAGGAATTCTGTCTGAGGTAGGGGGGCCAGGGGTGCTAATGGATCTTTCACGTCGAGTGGGACCGCTCGCAACGGAGTCCCAGAAAGGTGATGGAATATTGCCAACGCCTACGACGACCCTTGGATCCTCCCACGCAGCATGCCGGCACTCTCAGCGAGCATCTTCATAGACTGTCTCACCTTCTCGCCTTCCTCCGATCATCTGACCGAGTCCTGGGGTCCCCCTTGAGAAGTGAGGCGGGCGTGAGATGATATCACGAACGCCATCGTTCAGTCGGGGATATCGACCGAATCAGTCCGTGGGCAGGATGCAGGACACAAGGCGGGAGGTGATTGGTGGTGTGGCAGGGCGCGTCGTCTCGTCCCGTTGCTCATATTCGATAAGTGACAGACGCGGGAGCTAGCTGCTACGGCCATTAGCGGGATCACTGGGTTCTGGGATCTGTTTGGATTGTTGGTCTTGGTCGGAGACCCGCCGGGAATATGTGAAGAGATGGGGGTTATCGAACGAGTTTGAGGGTGATATGCGTGCAATATGCAGGCGGGAGATCGGGTCACTGTTGTCGATGGGATGGGATGGGATGACGGATGGCCGGGTCCCAGGAGGGGCTTAGTCGGGGGGGGGCGGACTTTGTAAGTCACATCTCATCGATGGTGTATATTGTTGTTTCTGCGAGAGCGGATGACGACGTGACGTAAGACACGTGAATGAGACAACAGGGCCTGCTAGAGCCTATTCGTAGGGGCGACGTCAGGAATTTTCAGGTGAGTCGGCGGCGATCTTGACTGCTTGTTGGATGGAGACTCGGAGACTTGCAGTCCCGGGCGGTCCTTATTGAGTAAGGCGACCAGAGTTCATATTTTATTGAAGTGCTGCAGAAGCACTTGGGTTGCCGGGGTGTTGCTTTTGCTTGGGAATGTCCCTTGTCTCTCTGTCGCGGTCCCTGTAAGCTGAACACACAACTGACAACGTTGAGGGTGGCGTAGGCGGTCCTGGTGTGGAAAGGCTAATTAGGATTGCCTCGTTTTTTTTTTTTTTTTTTTTCTTCTTGGATTTTAGTGCGAGCGGTTGGGAGGCGGAGGTAGTCGGCCCCGATTGAGGAAGACGACGTCGTGATGGGACCAGAGACAGACGATGATGAGAATTAGTGAAGTTTGGGGAGAGTCAAGTGCGTCTCTGACGTCCGCTCCCACACCGAAGGTGAGTGAGCGATACAGCATGGTGAGCCGGGTTCATTCGGTGGGGAGGTGAGATGGCCTGCCTTACCTAATTAAGGTAAGGCAAGGCACCTCGGGTGAGTGGGCGTCCAATGGCTTGCGGGAGAGCAAACGGCCACGGCAGGGCCGGCGGGCAAAATGCTCCAATGGCGGGCCGGGGATGCACCCGTTGGGCTTCCGCCTGGGCGGGGGAGGGTGGGCCGCCCGCTTAGACTCGGCGAGCGGCGAGCGGCGAACGACGAAGACATGCCGCAGTCAACGGTGTCTCAGGCGCTTGGTCAGCCCACGAGATAACATGGGATGGTCTTTGTTGATTTCAAAGACAACGGCGTATTCTCTCAAATCAGTGTCGGTGAGAGCCATTTCAAGCGCGGCGCAGGAGTCGACTTTGAGACGAAAATGAGAGGGAGGCTTGCTTGAAGTAGCGTGAGCATGCATGGAGCACGGTCCGTACCTACTGCTAAGGTACCACGCGATTGAGCGAGGTCCCTTGCAGCCAGCAGAGCGCAATGGTGAGTGAGTGAGCGCTGCGGCTGGCTGGGTGTCCCCAATCCCAAGAACTGCCGCCCGGCAGTGCAACACTCGATCGCTCCAGTGGGGGAGGCCGGGCTGCCCACGCCCGATTTCTGCCCTCCATGCCAACACCTGTTGCTTTTTCTTCTCTCACTCACTCACTGTCTCCTGTCCCCGAGGTGGTGACTGGTGAGGATCTCCAGTGTTAGTGAAGGTGCGGTGGTAAAGTGGTCCCCGCGTCCGCTCCGGTTTAGGTGCAACCTTCCCGAAGAGGCATCGAACTGGGCCTCTGCCCGCTGCGAGTTTCTCTTGGCCTTTCCTTCGCCCGCTCGCGTCATTTTCCTCTTGATTATTTCCCAGCAGCGTTTCGTCACTCGTTATTTCCTACTAATTTGCGCAAAAGTCTTGGTAGACTGGCAATCACGCCAACTTCGGCAGGTCGTTACTGAGGCCCCGGGAGCCTCTGCTCAACACTGGTCCGCCCCGGCCGGCCAACCCTGCACAATGCCGGTCCGACCACTCACAGCTCGCTGCCGAGCCCAAAGCCGTCATTGAAGCTCTCAAGCTCCAATCTCAAGCTGCCTTGGCACCCCAAGCACGACATGTTCCTAGCAAAGCGACTCACAGCGAACTGCGGTGTCAGTGGGCCGTTGCCATCACCGGGGCGCAACGTCGTGGAGCTGCGACCCGACCAGGACATTGACCTGCCTAATGTGCCATCGCAGCTTCCCCGTCCATTTCAATCGCCCGACCGCTCCAGGTCCTGCATCGAGACTGGGGAGGAACGCATAAAACCCGCGGGGTCCTCTTGATCTCCCCTCCGCTGCTCGTTCCTTCGTCCGACTGTCTCTCGTCTTCCTTGTGCCGGCATTCCCTCGCGCAAGCGGAGAATCGATAGCGGTAGCAGTTACGAGGGAAAAGATCCAAGACGCAATCGTGTGGACGACAATGGCGCGTTTCCTCAAAGCCGTCGCGGCCGTCGCTTCGTTCCTGGGCACCGCCTCGGCCATTGAACGCGAGCCTCACCAGCCCACGGGGGGCGGCGACAAGATTGTCACTTGGAACGAGACCGTCGTCTCGCCGCGCTTCGGCGCCAGCTCCCGCTCCGTCGAATGGCTCTCTGGGACCGACGATGGTCGCTACATTTTTCTCTCCGACAATGCGCTCGTCATCGAGGACATCGTCTCCGGCGCCAACGAGACCTTTGTAAGCGCCGACAAGATTCCCGCCGACTACGCCGAGTACTGGATCCGCCCGGATCTGAAGAAGGTGCTGTTCGCGACGAACTACACCAAGCAGTACCGCCATTCGTACTTTGCCGATTACTCCGTCTTGGACGTCGAGTCCGGCGTGCTCGAGCCTTTGGTTGCCGATCAAGTCGGGGATATCCAATACGCCGAGTTCGCTCCAATTGGAGATACCATCGTAAGTAGCTCTCCGTTCGACTTACCCGCTAATTAACGAAGCCCCAATTAACATCAATAGGCCTTTGTCCGGGGCAACAACCTCTACCTCAGCAAGAACGGCACAATCTCTCAAATTACCAACGACGGCGGCCCCGATTTGTTTCACGGCGTCCCCGACTGGGTCTACGAGGAGGAGATCTATGGAAGCCGCAGCACTTTCTGGTTCTCCCCCGACGGAGAATACATCGCCTACCTCAGCTTCAACGAGACGGGCGTTGAAACCTTCACCATTCCCTACTATATGGACAACCAGAAGATCGCACCCCCATACCCGGAAGAACTGCATCTCCGCTACCCCAAGGTTGGCAGCAAGAACCCGACCGTTGAGCTGACGCTGCTCGAGATCGAGGCTGAGACCACCAACCCAGTCGCCATCGACGCGTTCCCCGCCGACGATCTGGTTGTCGGCGAGCTGAAGTGGGTGACCACCAACCACACCAGCTTCGTCTACCGCGCCTTCAACCGAGTTCAGGATCAGGAAAAGATTGTTCGTGTCGACATCGAAGGCTTTTCGTCGCAAACCATTCGTGAGCGCGATGGCTCTGATGGCTGGCTTGACAACAACCAGGGCATCCAGTACATTGGCCCTCTCCAGAACACAACGGATGCCTACTACATTGACCTTTCCGACGAGTCAGGTTGGAGCCATCTCTACCTTCACCCTGTCAAGGGCGGCGACGCCATTCCTTTGACCAGCGGAGAGTGGGAGGTCTCTGCCGTCCTCAAGATCGACACGGAGCGACACCTCGTGTATTACCTTTCCACCGAGCACCACAGCACCGAGCGTCATCTCTACTCTGTTTCCTACCCCTCAGGTACCAAGAAGGCCCTTGTTGATGACACCGTTGCCGGTTACTGGAGCGCCTCCTTCTCGGCTTCCGGAGGCTACTACATCCTCAGTTACCAGGGTCCTAATGTGCCCTATCAGGAGCTGTACTCCGTCAACTCCACCGAGCCCGTCCGCACCATCACCACCAATGAGGCCCTCGTCGCCCGCCTCCAGGAGTATAAGCTCCCCAACATCACCTACCTCGAGTTGACCCATCCGGACGGTTACAGTCTAAACGTCATGCAGCGCCTTCCGGCCAACTTCGACCCATCCAAGAAGTACCCAGTCCTGTTCACCCCTTACGGCGGCCCGGGCGCTCAGGAGGTCACCAAGCGATACCAAACCATCAACTGGCGGGCCTTTATCGCATCAGACCCCGAGCTCGAATACATCACTTACACCGTCGACAACCGCGGCACAGGCTACAAGGGCCGCGCCTTCCGTTCTACCGTCGCTAGTCACCTCGGCCGCCTCGAGCCCCTTGACCAGATCTGGGCTGCGGAACAACTCTCATCTCAGAACGCCTTTATCGACGCTGGAAAGATTGGCATTTTTGGATGGTCCTACGGCGGATACCTTTCAGCGAAGGTAGTGGAGCAAGATTCAGGCGTCTTCTCTTCCGCGCTCATCGTCGCACCCGTCAGCGACTGGCGCTTCTACGACTCGATGTATACGGAGCGCTACATGAAGACCTTGAGGGAGAACGAGGAGGGCTATAACGAGACGGCCGTCCGCAACGCCACCGGCTTCAAGAATATTGCCGGCGAATTTACCATCCTGCATGGCACTGGGGACGACAACGTCCACTATCAGAATGCCGCCGCGCTCATTGACCTTCTGGTTGGTGCTGGTGTGCCCAACAGCAAGATGAACTGGCTTGCCTTCACGGATAGTGATCACAGCATCGTGTACAACGGCGCCAACATCTGGCTGTACAAGTACCTGACCGAGGCGTTGTATCGGGAGAAGCAGCGCTCAGGCGACCGGCTGGTGCACCAGTGGAGCAAGAAGAGCCTGCCTGAAACGGAGTTCAACTTTGACCGAGACTAGGTCGAAGCATCAAGTCTCATAAGAGAGCTTCATGCAACACAATTCCTGCGTAGATACTTTACAAGCATGACTGAATGAAAAGTAATAACATCACACCCTATCTCAAGCGCTGTCATATCTTAGCATTTTCAGCACTGCTGTAACCTCTCACCTGCGATGGGTTTCCCAAGTTTGTCCAGTGGCGACTCAGCTCGAGCTACTTTCCAACATTTATTGGCTGAAGCAAGGCATTTACATTGCACGGAGCCGGGTCATTGCCCACCTACGGCCTTGGGACAGCTGCTGCTCGCTCTTATCCAAGGTATCCGGGAATATCATGTTCATGTAATTGCAATTTGACGTCTGCATCTCTTCTCCGCAAACTCGTCTCTTTGGCTAGTGACTGCCTTTCTCACGCCATGCACATCTTCCTTGGCGGGGTGCGCGAGTGTCGCGATCCTTACTCGTCGCATCGGCGTTAGCATCGAAATTCAGCTCGACGCTCCTTATCGCAGACACTGATGGCCGCGAGATTCTCTCTCTTCCGACACAGATGACCAATACATACATGTTTGGCGAGAACAGCACGGCCCCTTCGGTATCTTGTTGCTCATTCTTTGGTTACAGTCACTTCCAGAAACCACAATTTGCTAGGGCATTTGCGGAGTATCGTCTGCCGGGCCTACGCAAGGATAGGCGGGATGATGCCGGCCTTACTGTGAGGGCTTTCCTTCCATTGGAGTCGCAGTACAGAGGAAAGTCGATCAGCCAACTCACTAAAAAATCACGCATTTTTGACTCTCGCGTCATCTGCACAGCCCCGAACCTCGAAGACCTCGAAATGGCTCTAACCGAACCGAATCGAATTGGATTTCGGGAGTAAGGGGCAATATATCATTAGACAAGAACGTCATGGACAAATCTGGCGTAAGGAAGGTACAGGGACACCCGTTTGAACCGGATGCCTTTGATTCTGGACCTTTTGAACGCTTATTTGCATTCGAAACATCACTTGATTCCAAAATACGCGTCTGGCAGGTCTCCCGATCTTCGTGGTGGCAGCACAAATATGCCCAGCCTTCGTTCCTCAATGACGCGGATGTCCTGTCTCATTGTCTAGAATGATGGAAATCCCTGGGGCTTAGGTGAGACGAATACAGGAGAACGCAATTTTGGAGACGACGCGAGAATCACTGATATCGTTACTACAACTGCTGGATCGTGGACGAAGGTGATACTTCGCGGTCCAGACCAAACCAAGTATGGAAGGACAACACTTTGGGAGATAGGCTTTAGAACCAGTGCGTACTCTATTCCGCCTTTGAAGTAAGTGGATGTGCTTAGTTTGCAAACATATCTGGTGCTAGCTCCACCAAAAGAGCTGAGCCTACTTAAGGACGAGACGAAGAGGGCTGGTCTCATGAAACGAGCTCTGTCCGTAAGCAACTTGGCGCTGTCCCGTCGAGTGTTGATGACCAGCTGGCAGACCGTGAAGTGATGCTTTCCAGTCCAGAAATTGTTCTGAACCGCGAGGAATGAACGCGACTATATCAAAGCGGGCGATAAGATGATGGCGACGCGTTCAACGACCGAGTCAAATTTTCCCAACACGACTACAGCCTTCTGTAGAGATTGCGCACCAAGCAACGGAGATTCTGCGAGTACAGAAATTATTTACACGGATTTACTGAACAAAACCATGGATGACACGGGCTCCCCGGCTCTCGCGCTACAGGCGGTACAGTTGACCATGGCGCGCACAGTGTACTACGATTTCTCGACACAAACGGCCCAGTCGGCACTGAAGGGTACTGGTCAGCGATGGGAATTATCGGCATATTGGTTGCGGTCTTTGACGTGATAAGCTTTTGGTTCTGCTCCCTGAGCAACTGCCTGCCAGAGAACGTCTGGCACCACCTTGCCCAGCTATCGCAGAGCCCTGGACTGTCCCTGGTTATTCGCCAGGCCAGGTCAGCGACTGACGGCGCGATCGAACATTTAACGAACGGGATTGAGCCACAAGTTGGATTCGCTGCCCATGTCGAGGGTCTCTTTGTTTCCTTCAAAAAACTGTGGGTAAATTGATGGCTGGAACCGTATTTCGACGAGGGAATGACAGGTCCCGCTATGTCGTGCGCGGTGGAGTCTCCGTGCTTGCTTCTGGGGCGGAGAAAGAATCAGATGGCGAGCTGCTTCGTCGCTTGACATCGTCAGATGCAAGGTCCGGCGAACGGACGGAGATTCGAGAGAACGGCTCATCGGATACCAAGTCGAGCGAGTATGCAGACTGTCAGACGGGGAGGCATAAGGGTCTTGCCGGCGATTTTTTAATGGCTTGGAGAACATTGGTGCGAAATTTTATCCGTTTCTTATTGGGATACTTTCCTATAAAAATGCATCTTCAGACATGTGCACGAAAAGCACCTTCAGCCCTGAGCTACCTTACTCAGGCTGCGGTACAACGATATCAAGTATCCGCCAAGAGCCTTCAGCTCCAAAGCCGGGCTTCTCAAATCCGATAACGCCAAATCCATGAAAGCATCAATGCCCGACCGTTACACAGCCGACGGCTTCCGCCAACGGATGATCCCTCACTGCATGCTCAGCCCCCCAAACACCCGGTCCAGCTCGGCGCCCTGATCGTTCGCCGGCATCTCGCTGGCCCCGGCCTGATCCGCCATTTCCTGAGCATCTTGCGCCTCTCCTCCGGCCCTCTCCGGCTGCAATATTCTGGCATCGCTGTCCAACCAGCCCGGGGCGACCCTCCTCTTCTCCGCGAGTTCCCGGGCCTGGATCCGCTCTTCAAGTTCCCGGAGGTCTCGCTCGGCGTCCTCCTGCATCTTTGTGATGTGCGCCTGTAGAGCACGGCACGATGCGATGATGTCGTCCGGGTGCGCGGCGTGGCCGGACTGCGAGACGACGTACTTGGGCTTTTCCGCCGGAGGGGCGCCTTCGTCGGCCACCGCGGCGGGAACACCGGTTGCGGAGGGTGGGAGGGCTGATGGCATGGCTTTGTAGTTGTAGGAGAGGGTTGTTGCCGTCGGGAGATTTATGAATGGGGAGACTGTGAGGGGAACCTGCTCCAGGAGCGGGTGGGAGCCTGCGAACACGTGAACATCGACAGACTCGAAGACGGACGAGGTAATGAGAGAACCTACGATTGCTGTACATGATGGGCGAGTTGCCTTGGAGGCACGCGTCAGTGGGAATCGAAAGGATGGCCAGTTGCCGTTGGAGGACGGATCAGCTCAGGTGAAGGACGCCCATGAATAGTGCTTGCAGCATTGACCGCCTGAGACTCGCCAAAAAGTCCGTGGGTGATGGAAGAAGCTGCGGATTGCACGTTGCCTGCGCGGACGGCAACAGCAGTGGTCCCCGCGACGGGATCAGCAGGGTAGCTAGGTAGTTAGTGTACGACAGGCGGTCGGTGTGGGGAGCTCAGACCCCTCCGAGAATGGTGGAGACGAGTACGTATTCCTCAGCGAAGGTTCCCACCTATCACCGCCACTTCTTTCCGATTACATCATCCTCTTCACATCACGTGGTGATAGCGATAAGAGCTGAAAGAAGGAAGCTTCAAGTCCGGCCCCCACCATGAAGGCTTTCACAGCTGCGCCGAAGGAGATTCCGCTTACGGATCTCTGGAATATCATCGCCATGCTGCCGACGACGATCCGCTCTCCACCCGCGGTGGCGGACTACACCCCAATCGAGGAGCACCAGGCGCAGACGCCCGAGACCTTCTTTGGCGGAAAGCCGGTGCTGCATTTCCAGCTCGACGGCGCCAAGGCTTGGATTCCCGCGTCGCAGAAGGGAAACTTAGCCATTTTTCCTGTTGATGTCTCGACTGCCGCCAGCGCTCCCGAGGGCGCCACACTGAAGGACTCCAACGAGGAGCTTGTTGAGCAAGAGGTTTCCATCTTTGTCAGCTCAGAGTACGTCTTTGTGCGCGCGGAGCTGTTCAATGGCTGGTACTGACCGTTTTGCAGGAACTTTACCGTCTTTGCTGCTGCTGCTGGAGCAGGTGTCGCAATTCCCTACCCTTCAATCTCGATTCACGCGGTCAAGCAAGTTGGCTCCATCTCCAACGCGACACCCCTCCAAGCCATCTGGATGCAGCTTCAGCTTGGCGACGGCGGCGATGGCGACGACGAGTTCAACACCATCGACCTGACCGTTGTTCCTGGAGTCACCAACGGCGCGCAAGCCGACGTGCAGAATTTCTACGACGCCATCTCGGCATGCTCAGACCTCCACCCCGACCCCGTCGATGAGGAGGAGGAGGACGACGACGGCCGCATCATCTTCGAGGGCGACCACGAGCCCGTGGAGGGATACACCGGCGTCTTGCACGGCGCCGCCGACGGAGGCCTGCCGCCTGCTTTCCCTGGTAGCGGTGGATGGATCACGGCGGAGAATGTGCACCTCCATTTCGACGCCGATGGTAACTGGATTGGTGGACAGAATGACGAGGGCGAGAACGGCGAGGAGGGAGGCGAGCTTGGAGAAGGCGCGGGTAGAGTTCGTGGCCATGACGAGGTCAACGGCGGCGGCGTGAACGGACACGATGACCCGGGGAACAAGCGCCCCCGCGTTGACGAGCAGTAGCCGGAGTGCATAGATGGATTGGGTGATGAGGCACGACATGATACCATGGTTAGGACTCGGACTGAATAAAACCGAGGTACGGTAATTCGTTTTTCTCACAATTTTTGGCCTTCATCGTCGATAGTTGGCGCGAAATTTCCTTGTCTTGAACCGGTCGTGATCTCGACTTCAATTTCAAGTTTAGCGATTGTGCTATCTGCCAGGTATTCTGCTAATGTCGAACTAGGTATAACATCGACGCCGTAGATCCCAAAATAACACGCTTCTCCTAGCTATAACCTAACATCCCCCGCAGTATGAGTACATGAGACAAAGGAAACTATTGTACCCCTCAGAACCTCAGAGGAGAAGAATTCCTGTCATCACCCGCCGCCACTCCATCTGACGCTTTCCGCGGGGTATGCGTTTGCGTCGCGAGTCCGGCCAGCCTACCTAAAGCTTCTCCCTGATGCTTGGCTTTCTCGGCCCTTCCTTCTGCCACGCCAGGGGCCTTCTCTCCTTTGAACATTCCACTTGGCCTTCGCGTGGGACTCTCCATCATCCCAGTACTCGCCCTTGGTCCTGCCCTTCCAGCGCTCCTCAGCGTCGGGTTGAGTGGTCTCGGCCCTCTGATCACATCACTTGTACCCGCCTCGTTCTCCTTCTCTTCGACCGCCGCTCTCGAGTGATCGGGTCTGGCCGCTCCAGGCAGCGACCTGATGACAGCAATCGAGTTCCTGGCGCCCTTGATCGTGTTTCTCTTGGCTTTCGGGCTCATGCCCAACGAAAGATAGTTCTGCCGGCCGATTTTGCTCACGCGGGAATTGCTTCTGTCTGGACTGAAGCCGCCACCTCTGAAGTTGGGCAGTGTTGGGCTATCCGGGTCCGAGACGGATGAGGCGCCGCTCAGAGTACTCATTTGGCTGTTCATCCTCCGAAGCTGTGCCACGGTCGACTGCAGTCCCATCACCCCGAAATCGCGATGGAGTGAGTTCCGCTTGGGCGAGTCGGCCGGCTTGAGCACAATAGAGGGGCAATCTGAGCTGGTGAGCACGCGGTCGGCTCGTTCATCTCGCTTGTTTGCCGGCTGACGCGAGAGTACCCGCTCGCGAATCGGACTTGCCATGCCACGGCGTTGATACCGTCCCAGCGTCGGCGATCCGCGTCGCAACTCGGTTCTCAGTTCCGGGTTCGCGAGCGGTCGGCGGGTAGGCGAAGTCGAAGGCGAGCTCTCGCGGGAAGCTGTGACTGTACGAAGCGCGTTTCCGCCCATGATCGAAACAGAGCCTCCGGGGCTGCCCATTGCTAACGCTTCACGGTTAGGTGAACCCTGCCCGGGTCGAAGGTTAAGCGGAGGCGGGAAGATGAGTTTCTGTCCGAATGTCGACCTGTTGTTCGGCATCTCGGGGCGGTGATTGTTATCTTCAGGCGATGTCCCAGGGCTGGCCTTCATGCTGACGACGCTGTTGCTGGAGACGAGGAAGACGGGCTTCATAGATGCGACGCTCTTTGGCCGGATGGTTTCGGGGCTTTCGCCGAGACCGGGAGAGTGCATCATCATGGATAATCGCATCGGGCTTCCATCTGCCGTGCTGCTCCGCTTGATTACGTCCAGCGGACGAGGGATGGGCGAGTTGCTTGCGGATTTGGAGTTGAAGGGGGCGTCGACCATGGGCTTCTCCTCGGGCTGAGAGATCCGGCGAAGGGGAGGCAGGCTCGATGCCTGACGTTTTGGACTTCTGGGAGGGACCAGCGGTGGTGTGGCGAAAGGATCGCAAATTGCCGTGTCGATTATCAAGCCCTTCGGCTTTCGTCCCCTAAAAGCTCCCTCTCCTTTCCCTCCAGTCTTGCAATCATCCTCAGGGTCGTTGACGCTGTAGAGAGTCGACAGGGACGAGGAGGCGTTGCTTCCGAGAGATTTCATCGACGTGCACCTATCCGCAGCCTTGTCTCTGTCCCCGGGGGACTCGTTGTCGGACCGTCGGCTCGGGCTCGACAACCCCGTTGGCAGAACATGCTCGACATCAGGCGTCGTCTCTCCGAACAGACTATCCGCGTCCGAGACCAACGACGACTGCGACGTATTGCGTCGGTGGTGATGAACGGGCGTCTGAACCAACAGCGGTACCACCATCCTCTTCGACGGGCTCGGCGTGCGAGTGCGGTTCTGGGCCTGGGCCGAAGGATCAAGCGCCTGTCCGACGTGGTTAATCATCACATTTTTCACCGGCGAGCCATGCTTGACTGGCGACTGGGATCTCGACGGTGATCGTGACGGCTTGACGGGAGAGACGGTCCTGATGGGCGAGCCCGTCTTGAGAGGGGAACCGCCATTCTTGACGGGCGAACACGATTTCGTCGGCGAGCCCCTCGGAGTCATCATGCTCGATCCCGCCGACGCCGAGTTCGCCCTCTGCCGCGTCGCGGGTCGACTATTGCTCGGCGTACCGTTCTGCAACCTCTCCTCCGTCGACCTCAGAATCTCGGCGAGGTCCGATTCCGTCGTCTTGTGCCGCAGCCTCGGCATTGGGACGGGCATAGGGACGGGCATCGGGCCCTGCGGGCTGGGAGGAACACCGCCCCTCGCCGCAGCGGCCAACTTCTCCGCCAACTCGTACGACGCCGTCCTCGGGAGGGGTATCCGCGGCGGCTGGCCGCTCCGTTGAGCGGGCATGCTCACCGGCCTGGGCTGCTGAATGTGCTGCTGCTGCTGCTGATGCTGCTGATCTCCCCCGAACTGACCATCGGCAAACGCCTCTTCCTCCTTGAACGTTGAGAAATCCGGCAACGTCGGCGTCCTGAGGATGAAGCTGTCGCGGATGCTCAGCCTCCGGTCATCCCGCAGCACCCTCGGCCCGTGTATGGCGTCCTCGTCGATCCAGCTGTTATTCCTCCTCAGGTTTCCACCCCGTTGATGACCCGCCGCGGCAGCCTCGGCGTGCGTCCCGAACACGCTGAACGTCTTGCTCCGCGCCATTTCCATTATGGAAGCGAGCGACCGGTGCGGCTGCTGCTCCTGGATCTCGACCATGTCCATGTACGTCCTCGGCTTCGCCTTGGCCTTGGTCAGCCGACGAGGACGCGGGCTGGGTGGTGCGCGGGGAGAGCCGTCGGCCTCCGAGGCACATCCTGCTTCGTCTCCGGACCGCGGGGAGCACTGTGCCGAGCGTAGCTGTGCGGCTCTGTGGCGGCGGCCGGCGAGGGCGATGAGGAGGAAGGCGAGGCAGATGAAGAGCAGGACGCCGCCGCCTATTGCTATCGCGAGGAGCATGGGGACGGTCATGCCCCCGCCGCCGTTGCTGTCGAGTGTCGACGTGCCCGGGAGGTCTGCGCGGGCGAGCAGATGGACCGGCATCTCGGTAGACGGTACGAGTTGAGGGCTTTTACCGCCTTCTTGGTGGAGGTATCTTTGAAGGGCCGAGCGAGCAGGTGCAAGGGGGGGTGGTTGACACTGCTTAGAGAAATCTCATGATTCGAGAGGCCGCTTGGTGTTTCTCTCTGTCCTCCTCACTCGTTCGCTTGTCAAACAGTTGTCTCTGGTGTTGAGTATTACTGCAAAGATCAGAAAGGGGTAGAAGGACGGGCAAGGTAACCAATAGTGTGTGTAAACAGCCCGAGAATGAAACGAAGTTTCCCAAAACACCCAAACCCAAGAAAATACTAATCACAGAGAATCACAGGATCCGAAAGATAGCAAAAACAAAAAATGGCTGGCTGCATTTTCAAAAGCAGACACTCTCACCAAACCGCCTCGGTTTGTTTTGGGGGGCGGGTTGAAAATGGTCTCAGTCTAGTCAGCCCCCGCGGAATGCGTAACCAGTGTGTTGTCCTGGGGAATGCATTCCAATAGAGGGATAAGGAAAAAGGAGAGGTTCTGCCTCCTCTGCTTTCTCTCCCTCCCCCTCTCTCTCTCTTTCCGCACCGCGGACAACATTCTTCGCGGTACGTCGGATGGCGGATAAGAGCCTGGTTCTGGTACCCCATGGGCCGGAGCAGCAGGGGAACGTGATGTAATATGAATTCGCCGCCTGGGCTGGGTGGCGTCGGCGGGTTTTGGGAATAGCCTCACCGTGTGCTGGCACGCGGGCGCGGGCGCGGCCGATGTCATCTTGTGTGTTAAGATGAGGTGGCATACTGGAGCGGTAAACAAACGCTCTTCTTGGGTAGGAGCTTGTTCCATCTTGGGAAAAAGTATTTATGATCCTGTTTGGGTTCTCGAATTGTTTTTCGGGGTAGGCCTCTCTGTTTTTCCTTGCTGCTGATTACCGTCCTCCCTTGCATCTGGATAACGGAAAACAAATCTCCGCGTCCTCGTCATGTGACCGTGCCATGTTCCTCCCCCAGCCAGATAGATCTAGGCCATCATCCTCTTTACGCACTTGACCTCGCTGCTCCGCAGCGCCGCTGTATCGTGACTCTCAATCTCAACAGTGACCTCGTTCTCGAACACGCCCAAGTCCTCGCTACTCCACATGTCGTGCACAGCATACTTCTTCCGCTCCTCCAGCCCCGGAACGTCCCCAAAAGCAACCGTCTTCTCTTCAGTGCCGGAGAGCGTGTTCAGCACAAACACGTGCGCGCCCTCGCCGCTCTCGCCGGACTAGAACTCGTCGGGGTTGACGCCCCATTCATACGGCTGCGTGGCCGCGCCGAACTCTGGATCCTGGTTGAACTTGGCCAGTTCCTTGTTCGCCAGGATCTCCAAGATCTCGGGCCCCAACTTGGTGCCGATGATGAGCGGGCTCTTCAGCGCCGCCCAGAAGGCGAAGTAACTCCTGCTCTCCTGCAGCGCCAGCTTGCCGTTACCCACCTCCAACATGTCCCAGTTCCCGTGGCCCCAGAAGCCGTTGATGTCGGGCGTCGACCAGAAGGCGGCGTGGTTCAGGATCGGCATCAGGCCCCAGGACCACGGGCGCTAGCCGTACCACTCCGGGTAGATGTCACCCCACATGCGCCAGCTGTGGCCCGTCTCGTTCCTGGTCGAGGAGGGCGTCGCCAATGCGGCGGTTAGCGGTCGGCCGTGACCGAGGTCGACCAGTCGTAGCCCGCGGGCGCCGGCTTGCCCGTCTTGGAGTTGACGGGGTCGCCGTTGTCTTGTTTTTCGTTGGGCGGGTCGCTGAGCCAGAGTTCCGGGACGTATTTTCAGTCGTCGAACCATTCCTCGGGGACGTTGCAGTTGTCGTACTTTGGATCTGAGGGGAGGTGGCACACAGAATCGGATCATGGATGGGCAGCAACAAGGGCCGGCAGGCAAGGAGAGCGGGATGATGTTTGAGGGTGAGACTTTGTGGGAGGGAGCTTCGACCCAGGGAAGCGAAAGAGAGGGAGAGTTGAAGGGGGTTGGAGGGCCAGGGAAGCAGAGACGAGACGGGGGCGAGAAACTCCCAGTCGATACCCCAATTCGCAAACGTCGCGGCATTGATTTCCTCGTACCCTAGCGATCCCTCTTAACCGCCGCACGTGGATGTTCCTGCAAGGAGTTTCTCGTCAGTTTCTCCATGTATGTCACGACGCCAAACACTAGGCACCTAAGCATTTCCACGACAGATTTTACATCAGGACCTCACGAAGATCATGCTGACGCGTTCGAGTCGCCGCGTAAAAGAAATTTCTTCTTCTCGCCGCTTCTTCGATAGGGAGCATCGAACATCCAAGCTGCCCACCTGCGTCACTGTAGATTCCGACCTTCGAGCCCATCTCATGGATCCGATCGACCATGTGCTTCATCCCGAGTGGGAACTTCGCCTTGTCCACCATGATCTCCTTGGTGACGCTATCCCTACTCAGCTCCTTGTCGCTCCAGCAGTCGTCAATGTTGATCCCAAGTCCTTGAGGCCCAAGTCGACCATCAGCTGCGCGACGGCAGGAAGACGGCCGGTGCCATCTGGGCTCACTAAGGCTGAAGCCACTGATGCGAGACCGGGGAGGGGAAGCAGGGAGCGCATCTTAAAGAGGTCAAGGGGCCGGGAGTTGCGGCAGGTCTAGGTGACTATCAACGGAACCACCCTGAGATTGACGGTAGACGCTGAGTCGGTGGGATAGAGGTAGGAAGGGGTGCGGATGGAGTTCATATCAACATCGTGGGCGCACACATCACCTCCTCATCAACAGACGGACCCCTCCGCACCATCTAGACCCAAGGAACGAATTGCAACATAACCCAAGTCCATCCCAGTCCCACTGCTGTGCCACCATCCCCGCAATGAACAGGAAAGAAGCGATGGCCCCGACAGCTAAGCCGACCCGTCCAGCCATCTTTACTTCTGGTGTATGCCGGGATGGGCGACGACCAGTGTAAGATTCTGGATTTGCCGACCAAGGGCTCTAGGAGCGAAGGCCGCTGGTGAGGGGCGAACGTGAGGGGTCAGTTCCTCTGGTGAGGAGAAACAACAAACTCCAGAAGAAAAAGCACGTCCATTGTTGGTGGCCGCAGCGTTGCAGTCCAGAAGAAATGCAACGCCATGAGCGACGAAGGCTAAATATGCGGACGATCGCCGTCCGAGGAGAGATGGAGCCGCACTTTTGGGGGGTGAAGATGTGTGAGGGGTCACTTCATGCCATTCATGATTTACAAGTCTAGCCTGTATCGTCTAGTAAGCTTAATCGAGCCATCCTTGACCCAAAGAAGCGGCTCTGCGGGCTTATTGTGCGATGGCGGGGCATTTGACAATCAGCGAGGGAGAAATACCCAAGTTGACTCGCTTCCACGGCGTCGGGAATGGCGACGTGTGATTCGACTAGAAGATCGACTTATGCAGGTCAACTGAGTAGCCTTTGGTGTACGCATCCGCATGAGGTCTAGAGCAGCGACACCCCGTTGAGCGGAAAAGTGGCGGAACGAACCTAAGAATGCTTGGCTTAACGTCGCCGCTTGTCGGGGTGGAGGAATTCGAGTGCGGAGAACCTTAAAGACAATTTGGACGTCGCATCATGAGATCGACTCACCTGGCATCGAGTACTTCTATGTGGGTCTTCACGGCAAGGTGTGAGCTGAGGTTGCGAATGGGTATAACTTTTTTTTTTTTAAAAAAAAAAGACATTGAGCAAGAGGTATCTCTCAAAATATGAACGCCTACGACGGAATCATGACGAAAGCAAATGAGAACCGCAAACCCCACTACGGACTAGTCACGATCCACGACCAAAAGCCACCGACTACGAGGAGACTACCGACTACAACCAGCTCACGCGCAAAGTCCACCGGGAAACAAAAATGCAAGAACCTGAAGTTGATGATTTGCCGCCTAGTGATCACCATATCTCATGACGCAGGCCATACCATGCCCCATACCTTGCTAACTACCTCAAGAAAAGAAAACTGTGTCTGCTGAGAATGTCCAGACAACAACAACAACAAAAGGTTTCCATGAGCAAGATGGGGGAAAACCAATAGGAAGCCAAATCATTTCCGTGGGCAGGTTTCCATTGCTAAGGAAAAGGACCACGCATCCTGATGCTTGTCCTGTACAAACGGACGTTCCCAAACCCTTATTTTCGCAAGCCATGTCCGAAATGCAGAATAAACTCTCGAAATCGAGAAACCAGACGAAGCCACTTAGATGTGGTGGCGACGGTGGTGGTGGAGGTGACGCGCGCGCAGAGCGGCGGGCGTGGCAGACGCGGTGGCGGGCGTGGCAGACGCCGTGACGGTGAGAGTAGAGGTGATGTCCTCGTACTCAGTCACGTAGACAATCTCCTCCTCCCAGTAGATGATCGACACGATGTTGCCGTTCGTGATAGTCTGAGTGGACACAAACTCGGGAGTCGAGGTGGGAGCGGTGATGGACTCGAAAATGGGAGTGGGGGTCTGCTCGGGAGTCGAGACCTCAGGAGCCTGAGAGGCAGCCTCGGCAGTGACAGGGGTGGAGGTAGCGCCATAGCTAGCCTTGCCGCTCTCGTGGAAGACCTCACCAGGAAGAGGGTTGCCAGTGGCAGTCTTGCCAGGCTGGTAGGACAGGCTGGGAAGGGTGACAGTGGGAATGACGATGGAAGAGCTGACGGGAGCAGAGCCACCACCCTCGGAGGACCCGTCGCCATAGGTGATGGGGACATTACCAGGAAGGGCAGTGTCGGGACCAGTGACGTTCTCTTTGGAGAGAATGGTGGGGACCTTCATGGAGCACTGCTTGACATCGGCCTCAGACTGGAGAGAGAAGAGGGGGCAGTCCTCAATGCGGCCAGAGGGGTTAGTGCAGGTGTCAACAGCAGACTGGAGGAAGTCCTCGTCCCAGCCGGACATGAAATCGCCGTGGTATCCGAAGCCCTGGGTGTCACCGTTGGCAATGACAAAGCGACCAGTGCGCTCCTTGAAGGCGTTGGTGTTCCAGATGGTCTCGTACAGGAGGTTAGGGGTGGAAGTCTCGAAACCCTCAGGGCAAGTGCCGTCAATGACAAGGTCGGGGTAGGCCATGTGAGACTTGTGGTCATCGGAGTCGAGGTCCTTGCCGTTCCAGCACGAGGGGAACATCATCTCGAAGCGGATACCGTTGGCGCAGTTGGCATCGAGGTAGGCCTTGTCAGGCAGGTAGTGACGGTACAGAGTACCCTCGGGGGCACGGGCGTAGTTGAGGCAGTTGAAGCCGACGGCACGCTGCTCGAGAATGGACTGCTTGGTCTGGCCAAGGAGAGACCAGACGGACTTCTCGGGATCAGGCTTGGAGGGATCGCCGGCAGTGTAGTTGCGGCGATGGGTGTCGCCAGCAATCATGCGGAAGCCAGGCGGGAATGCCTTGATATCCTTTCCATTAAGAAGGTAGTACCTGATAATTCAGCATGAGATGCAGTGGATTGGGAGAGCTAGCTCCAAGACTTACGCAAGCATTCCGCCGACTTGCTCGACGATCTCGAACTCTCCAGTGGTAGTGTCCTGGAAGTAGAGAGCAGGGGTCCAGTAGGCCGACTTGTCCTGCTTGACGCGGCAAGAGGTGCAGTCGCCAGCCAGGAGGTCGCTGAAGTCAGCAGTGGGCGAGATGCCTGTGAAGGTATTAGCTAAGACGCCAAGACATCCAACGTCGAAGTTGAGGGAAACATACCGTTCGATCCGTGAATGGCGTGGACGTGAGTAGCGGCCTTGCCATACGACATGAGAGGGTCAACACGGGCCAGACCGACACGGCCCTGGCACTCCATGCGCCAGAAGGCGTCGGCGCCAATGGCGAACAAGCCGGCAGTAGCGGTGGCGATGTTGATGGTCTTCATCTTGACTGACTTGACTTGGTAGACCAAGTTCTTGGATGAAGGTGGGAAGTGGGGGATTGTCAAAGACAGGTAGTGGATTGAGGATAGGGAGAAAGGGGTAAAAAATGATACGAAAGATGGGTATCAAAGTAAGGTATGCGACTTGAAGAGAAAGAGAGTCGTTGAGGTCCAAAAGGAGAGGATGTGATGCAACAGTTGCTGAATCGCTACCTGAGCAACCAAGGGTCCCTGCACAATACCGAAAATATTGTTTAGAGATCCGAGGAGAAGGTTCCAAATCCCAGTTGGAATCCTGGAAGAAGAGGACGATTCTCGCGACTTTGTTGAAACGCGCAAACGATACTTGGTGATCTTTTGGTCAAGGTTGGTTGGTGTTCTGGTGTGAACGCGGGAGAGAAGTCGAGACGCGTGAAGTAGGCGGGAAGGTTTGTTGTCAGTCACCAGGCAGGCACACAAAAAGGTGAGGGCAAGAAAGGCGGTCCTTAAGCGAGGCGCTAAGGGGAGGGGTAAAAGGGTGGTAGTAGTGGTGAAGCTGTTGATGGAGGCAGGAGCAATATGGTGAACTGAGCCTTCCCGATTTGAAATACCCCCCAACAGCTTTTTTTGATTCGTCCTTTGAGGGCTGACGTGTTGAAAACAAAGTCGGATTTTCTGGGGGATTGACTTTGAGGCAATTTCCAGTAACTGAATTTCCTTGGCACGTGATGGTTTTCGACCTTTATGATAAATCAGAAGGTGCTCTCCTCGGTGAGGGTTGAGTTGTGAGGGCCGTGATGGTTGACCTCGGGATTGTCCAATGAGAAGCGTCGGTGGAATATCCGCCTTTTGAGATGGCAACTTCTTCGTAAGTGCAACACACAACCCAATTGAAATTCCGTACTTCTGATGCACAGCACCACTGGCAGAGTCCTAAATCAGGTCGAATGAGACGAAGACGTCGGTTTTCGATGAATCGGTTGATGCGGAACGATACGTCTATAGCGGGGGCGCAAATCGTCGTCGTTGTCGAGAATTCGGGTTACGAGTTGCAAGTCGATTCGGTGAATCCTCCTATTCTACGGTTTACACCTCATACGGGTGGAATCTACGCAATGGTGGTTGACGTCGGGGATGATGCTGCAATGTGGCGCCGCCGGGGGTCGTGTAAGACGATGTCTTCTGATGACACTAGCTGGGCGAGTTGAAGCTGGAGCCGAGCCGTGCAGATAACCGGAAGCTGGGAAAACCAAGAGATGATACCACAGACAAGCAAGTCTTGAAATTGTCGATCAGTGGCTGGTTTCTTTCAAAACAGGTCGAGTCAAGAAACGAATGCGATCAACACACACATAAACGGGGTCCAAGAGAAATGAACGTGCAGGGCCTGCGAGGAGCAGGAGGCCAAGGAAGGAGCGGGATCCGCGAGTCGGGGATTTTTGGAGGATGGGGAAAAAGGAATGGCTGAGTGTGCGACCAGCTGAAGAAGATAGCAAGGCGCCACGAGTTCAAAAAGGAGAGTGCGCGAGTGAGCGAGTGAGAGAGTGACAGTCAGAGACCCCGTGAAGGTGACGACGAAGAGAGGGCGGGGAGGGAAGGAGGGGAGAAGAGGGACAGGAATGAAGGTGATGCAAAAAGAAGACCGGGAAAGAAGGACTTAGGTAGGAAACAGACGTTCGGGAAGCAGGTGGAGAGACATGGCTTGAGGATATGGATGATTCGCATTCTGGTCGAAGGCAAGAGGGATGAACATGGGCGCATGGGATGGTTGAGATGGGGGCGTATAGGGTGGGTAGGGGGGTGGGGGTGCCGCCTTTTCCACGCCCCTTTCTTCTGAGTGCCGGGGACACTGGACCGGTGCACGGGGGCGAGGTGCCCCTTCCCAAGGAGAGGAGAGAGAAATAAAAGAAAGAAAAAAAGAGAACATGACCAGGGCGAGGGAGAAGCCAAGTGTTAGTGCACCCTTGCTTCGTCAACCAAACACTCTCGTCAGCCATCTAGAGCCATTCCCGTTATGATCCCCATTCTTAGCCACCGATGGGAATGCGCGACGACGGAAGGTGGGCGGGAGAGTTTTGCTGCATGTTGGCCGGTTTGACCAGTTTGGCTTGGTTTGGTTCTGGCCTGGTTGGCCTGATTCTGTGGCTATTCCCAGAATTCCTCAAGGATGATGGCAGACAAAATGGCGCACTCGACCTCACCTCACCTCAATGCCACATTGCCAATGCCCATCCTTTCTTCGCCCGCGACGGGGATCTGGGATTCGGATGGATCTGTCTGTCAATGTTGGTGGGTCAGTTTTATTCACCATCCCTGGCCATCTGTTGACCTGTTCATTGGCGATCTTATTAGGAACCTGTCCGGCGTGAGTGGCTAAAACTCATTCAACTTGCTTCTCTCTGCCTCTGTTTAAAGGGCCTGGACGCAGGCGAGATGAGCAGCAAGTCTCCCACTGACAGCAGTCGACAGCCGCCTCCAGTCTCCGAAATGCAGAAGCGCAACAGTGACTGCTACGCTATCACGTTACTCTAGGTAACTGTCCGCGGCATCTGGCAGCGGCGGCGACATGCCCCAGGGCAGTGGGAGGGATCGCTCTCAATGTGGGTTGGAATAGATTAAGGTACTGCTTCAAGGGGCCGGGCCAGCGTGGCGCAACCAGGATTATGCTGGGTGATCCATCGGGACCGGCCTGGTACACTCTTCAATGTACATGTAGCGTCTTTTCGGAGGCTTGCCGCTGGCCCCTTTCGATGTCGCCCGGTACGCCAAACGCCTTTTCGCGCCTGTACTCCAGACGACGGCGCACACGGACGTCGATGAGAACCAACTAAAATGTGGAGGAGCAGAGAGGCGAGGTCAGGCGAGGGACGAAGCGAGAGGCAAACTAGAAAGGAAAAAGGGACAGGCAAACAGAAATAGCCTAGGATACGTTTCCATCGGCCGAGAGTTTGGAGACTTAACCGGCGAGGAGAAGGCGATAGAGAAAGAGAGGACTGACCATTGCGGGGTGGCAAAAGGCACCAGAAGAAGAGAAAGAGAGGACGGGTAGGCGACGGGCATGATAGACTGCGCGCTGTGCTAGTGTGTCCGTAGGGCCGACCGACAATGCGAGATGAGATGGGTAAGATAAGATGAGATGTGAGGTGTGTCTGGTGAAAGAATGAATGCGCTGGTAGCGCATCGTGACGATGTGCTGCTGGATGGATAAGGTAACCTGCAAATGCCATATGATGCGATGCAATGCGATGTCGCTGTAGCTGGTGTGGTTTGCTAGCCACAGCATTTCGGTCCCGTTTGTCGGCTGCTTCATGTTGCCTCGGTCGCCTCATAGAGCAAGGAAGGTACTTCAGCAATTCCTCAAGCAGCTAGCACCAACGGTTTGGCGCGAGTTTGGAGGGACGACGTTGCAGCCGTATTTTGGCGGCGTACCGGTGCACACGAATGAGATGGCCTCTCCAAGATGTGAAGGGAAAGAAAGTCATGAACGAATGCCGCGAGTGGCTTGGAGTTGCACAGGCGACATGCAGGTACCGCAAGCTGCATCCATAGCTACATGGGCATGGACATCTTGGGGGCCCTGGCATTTTGGCAACGTCCACCATTATCCACTTGGGCACCAGAAGAAGGAAGGCGAAAAAGGGAAGCCAAGAAGGAAGCACGGGGACTCCAAAACGACGCGCCCCTTCTGCTGGTTTTCTGTCCGAGGATTTGCGCCAATGGAACTGTGAGAAGTCTTCTTCCCGGTCGAAAAGAGCGCGAAAAAAGGGCAGGAAGGAACCGCGAGGGGGGTGAAAGAACGACGCTGAGTGGTCAGTCGCATTTCCCCCTCTCATTCCAAGACGCAGGTACCATGCTACCGACCTCACGCTTGGTGCGCGCCCCTTTTGAGGATGTGGACCCCTGGTGGGGTGAGGGGAAGATCTTGCGTTACTGCCGTTTTTTTGATTGGACACAAAGGGGGCGCCCCTGCCTCGGCCTTCTGAGGCGGGATCAATGGACTGTGCCCAGCCGACAGAACAGTCAAGTGGGGCCGAGTAGACCGCCGGGATCTGCGCTAATGTTAGGCATCTGCGAATTCCAGCAGCTGCTTCCGGTACCAACACCTGGGCTTACGCGCCGGCTCCGAGAGGCACAACAATCACCATCTCATTCACTTCCCGTCGGCTCGTGGACTTGAGCCACCCCCGGATCATGGCCCTCTTGGCCCTCTTCAAATGGACCGCTAATCAATCCACGGCAGCCACGGCATGGCAATCACCACTGGGCGCATGAAGATGGGTTCATCTGAATCCTCCATCTTGGCTCCAGAGAGCACGCAAACCTAGATTGCACCGGGCAAAAACAATGGACAAAGAAGGCGCTGGGCATGTTCCTCCTTGTTAGTCAGTTGTCCTACCGAAGCTCGAGCACCCTTCCACAACATTTTTGGCCGCATATCAGATGAATTTCTGCGATGCGTCTTCTGGCGGGTACGAAAGACATGTATCGCGAATATTCCGAAGAGCCAGGGGGCGACCAAGGACGGGGAGATGACCATCATTATCATCACAGAGGGGCGAAGCGTCATCTCAATTCCGAGAAACAGCCCTTTGGATCCTTTACGGCGCGACGTGCCAACAGCTGAACAGTCCCATCCCGTCCTGCAACTGCGATTGGGAGCTGCAACATGCAGAGGCACAGCAGCCAAAACCGGCCCTCGCACGACAGCACTTAGCGGAGGATCTCCCGCATTGCTGGCTGTTTTTACGAGAACCGGTGATCAAGAATCCCATCGAATGGCATTATGAAAACTCACAGCACCCTCCTTCGCACAGCAGTATCGTCGTCCGGGTGCGCCTCTCCTGTCATCTCACTCGATACCACCGGCCTTCACTTGGCACACTCGTGAGACCGTGCTTCCTACTGCTTAGTGGCTGGGGTTCTAGCCAGAATCGCACGAGAAGAAGCAAACATTCCAGCATGCCACGATAACAGTACCGGCATTCTCTGCCTGCAACTGCCGGCGCTACCTTTGCTTTCTCGCCTTCTACTTCAACGGTCGGCAGTCTCGGCAGATCACCATACCGACATACGGCAATACGAGAAGTTTACCCCGCCGTCGATGATCTGAGGCGGTTGCTTATACGAATTTACGGACGGCGTGTCTTACGATGCAACAGACATTGTCCTCCTCGATGCGCTTTTTCTAGGACGATCAATGTCGTCGCCGTCGATCAGCCACGAGTCGCGGTCGAGATTATCGTCATCTAGCTTCCCAGGGGTGCAAAAGACGGAATATCCAGACTGACGTGGACACAGCAATTTTAGTAGTGTTCCTCGATTCGGCCTGTCCGCTTGTCATGGCTCAGCCTTTCCCCTGATCACCCTCCCCAGGGAAGACCCCAGACACCAAGATCCGAAACGAGTTTCAGCCCATCACTAACGGAGAAATTGCACCAATCATCCGAACTCTTCGCAATGCAACCACATCGGCCAAGGCCTGTCGTCCAATTGATTCTCAATGCATCTTACAATCCCAAGAGGCGCTTCGCAAGGGATTCCCGCCGTTTGCGCTGCGAGCCAAACATGTCCGCTTAAACCGTTTGTCTCTTGAGAGTCAATTATTAACCTTAGAGTCCTTGTCTCTCCGCCGTCGAAACAGTGTTTGTAGGCTTAGTAGACGGGAGCCAAGAAGAGCGCCTGGAAGCATTTAAACCACCCAAAGACTGTAAATGTCAAATATGCTTTGTCATTGTACAGTGGCTGCGTGCCTCGTTGAACTTCAATCCCAAAGCCGTCGACCCGACGGGCATATCATGCTATCTTCTCAAGGCATTACTTTGGCAGGGCTTGCCGAAGTTACTATGGGATACTA
This sequence comes from Colletotrichum sansevieriae, assembly GCA_026260285.1. Lineage (NCBI taxonomy): Eukaryota > Fungi > Ascomycota > Sordariomycetes > Glomerellales > Glomerellaceae > Colletotrichum > Colletotrichum sansevieriae. Next base: position 87,781 of record JAOQIF010000078.1, on the reverse strand, counting down.
ATGGTCGTATGACCGAGCGATTGCGTGCAATACGGGCTGTGGTGTTGCTGGCCATTGACGATGAAACGGCCTTTATTCCGTGTACAACGTCGTGCGTTAAGCTATACCACGTAACGCGCCCTCGCACCCCGTTTGGCAGGCAGCCTGACCCGCGTCATTTGGATGACAGCCCGCTGCTCTAGCCGGAAAGTAACATCCGTCTACTCATCAACATCAATCCCACCGGCGAGACCTCACCGCAGGAAAATGCTCTTCTAGGTAGCCAACTGCTAGCATTCTCACGTTATGCGGGAATGAAAAGGTGATCTAGCGCAATCATGGGCATTCGCCCAGAGGGTGAGCTCTTGCAGGAGACCCAACTTTTCGCGGGACTCCAAGGTACTCGGCCGACTGTGCCGCGATGCAAGTTCTTACATACAGCCTGAAGGCCGAGGTTTTCGAAGTGATTGAGGTGATTTCTGACCCCTTCAGACCGCCTCTGGTTGGCAGTGGTCTCGGGAGTCGTACCTGACTTTGGTGGCTGATGCCGGAGCAAAGATGCACCGCAGCCCAGACCCTGTCAGCCAAAACACCACTAAACAGAAACGACCCGGCGCCGTGTTCAGAGTGGCTTGGGTCCGGAGGGCGGATAATGCTTTGTTGCGATGGGGCTCTCATGACATCGCTGACTTCTCCGCTGCATAGGTATCCCCGCGAGAGGAGATGCTCCATACATCATCGGGATGAGCGAAGCAATTTGGGAATCGAGATGTGACAGCAGTAATCATCATACATGCCCGAAATTGGTGACCCCTTTTTGCTTTCAGCCGTTGACTTGGGCCGTGCACGCGGAACATCTTGACGCCGACTTCAATTGGAGGCCCAGCGTGGCAGCCCCGAGTGGAATCATTTCAAGTTTCTGCCTTGGAGCGTGAGCTCGCAGACGGTCTCCAGCCACAGCTGTCCAGCTTCAGCCACAATGCCACATGCGACCTGCGTCCACACGACACCGCAATCAGCCATCCCAATCCAGGAGACAGGAGACAAGTTGAATCCAGAACAATCCGAAAACGATGCATTGAACCGTATTAGACACACTCACGACCTCACGAAGTTGATGACATGAATGATTGTACCTCGAACCTTTCTAGCACGTCAAGATGGATGATCTCTCGGGATTGGACTGGTCGTCGTCGGCCAGCAAGTCGGGCAGCAAACCACCGCCGATGAACCCCTCGAGCGCCAACTACTTCGGCTCCATGCCAGCGGCGCGACCGACTACTTCGACGCCGTCTCCGTTTCCCTCCGGTCGCAACACCCCTCTATCTGCGCAAGACTCGGGTGCCGTCGCCACGAAGCCACCAGCTGCAAAGCCGTCCGCCGACAGCTTCAGCAACTTGATGAACTTCGCCGGACGTCCTCCCAAGTCTACGGCGAACTTGACCTTGCGCGAACAGCAGCAGCGACTCGAGGCTGAGAAGAGGAAGAAAGAGGAGGAGAGAAGGAAGCAGGCGCAGGCGCAGTTCGGCGGGGGTTTTCTGGATACCCTGGGTTCGGGCAACGTATCGCGGACTACGTCACCTGGCATATTGTCCCCCAGTTCGTCCACCGGCAAGAAAGCCAGTGATGACGACGACCTATTCGCTGCGTTCAATGCGGAGACGAAGGTCGATAACGCCAGTCACTATCCCCCGCCGCCTCACAAGAGTCCCTCCCCCGCGCCTACCCCCGGACTAGATCTCAGCAACCCAAGCGCATGGAACACAAATGCCCCTCGCACCAACAATGGCGGATTCGGTGACGATGATGACCCATTTGGTCTGAACCAATTGAAACCCAAGGCTTCCTCGCCCGCACCCCAGCCGGTAAACGACGACGACGACTTCCTGGGCGACCTAGCACGTCCAGTAGAAGAGGTCCGACGCAAACAGCCACCTCCGGAACCGAAGCAGAAGCAGCCTGAACCCGGCAAGCCAATTGAGGAGTCCGAGTCGAGTTCCGAGGATGAACCACCTGCTCCTCGAGGCGAGATGGTTGAGTTCGACAAAGCCGTGGCCCAGCTTGTAGATTACGGATTCACCCCCGAGAACGCGCGGCGGGGTCTAACAGAGAGCGGCGCGGGGTTGAACGTGCAGGCGGCTGCAAACTGGCTGCTCGATGATGCGCATCGTCAGGCAAAGGCCAAGGCGCAAGGCAAGGATCCTGCTGTTGCCTCAAGGAGGCGACGCGATGATGGAAGACATGACGCCCAGAGGCGAGCCGATACGACGTCGCCCGCCAGCGAGGTAGACTTCTCAAAGACCGCAGCAGCTATGGGCAACACTCTGTTCAAAACCGCCAACTCGTTATGGAAGACCGGCAAGAAGCAGGTACAGCAGGCTGTTGCGGACTTTAACCAGGAGGGAGGAGATCCGAATCAACCCAAGTGGATGCGCTCTGCACAGCAAGACCGTACGGGGGCACCGGAAAAGCGGCGTCCTGAGGCGACGGATGAAGCCATGATGTTGGAGGCTGGCGGTCGGCCTCCCCCTAGAAAGACTGGCCAATCATCGCAATCGCCGAGACCAGAAGCTCCTCGTAGGACTGCCTCTCCAAGAGACTTCTCACCTGCAGCATCAGCGCCTTCAAGTGGAAGAGGCACTCCTGTTCCGAAGTGGCAACAGCAGGCTGGCCCAGCGGTGCCCGATTCGAGAATACGCGCCAGCAAACTGGCTATGGTAGATGACAGCGCCGCCTCATATGTCAGTCCTGCGCGAAGAAAGAAGGCCACGCCTCAGCCCGAGCAGGCACCACCGCTGAAGCAGGAGGAACCAGATCTGCTCTTCAACTCTCAAGTACCGAAGCTGGGCCCGACGCCGTCGCTGCCACAACGGCCTGCACAAACGGCTCAGTCTGCCCAGCCCGCAAGACGTCCCCCATCGCCAAAACCGGCACCTCGTCCTGCTCGTCAAGTTCCACCAATTACACCTGCCGCAGTACAACAATCTACGAAGCACCGTTTGGATGGCACAGCACACTTCAAGCGTGGAGACTATGCCGCTGCTCAATCTTCCTACTCCTCGTCCTTGGCCGCCGTGCCGGGATCTCATCCTTTGGCGATTGTAATTCTCACGAACCGCGCACTGACGGCCCTCAAGACTGGTGAACCTAAGCAGGCAGTCGAGGACGCCGACGCGGCGCTGAAGATCATCGGGCCTGGCGGTGGCCAGGGCGAGCAAGTAAGCGTGGTGGGCGACAATGGCGGCGAAGAGAAGCGTGACATGCGTGATCTCTACGGAAAGGCCCTAAGTCGTAAGGCCGAGGCTCTTGAACAAATGGAGCGCTGGGGCGATGCTCACTCCGTCTGGTCAACCTGCGTCAAGAACGGCGTTGGAGGCGCTACCGCCATCTCTGGTCGTCAGCGATGCCAAAATGCGCTAGCGCCGAAGCCCAAGCCCAAACCAAGACCTGCTGCCCCGGCCCGTCCACGTCCCGCTGCCACACCGGCCAAGAGCTCCGAGGCTGTCGACCGTCTGCGCAAGCAGAATCTCGCAGCGGCAGCTGAGGACGACGAGAAATTCGCGCTCTCGGAGAAGGTCGATGCTAAGATTGCAGCATGGAGAGACGGCAAGAGGGACAATTTGCGTGCCCTCATTGGAAGTCTAGATCAGGTCCTCTGGGAAGGCAGTGGATGGAAGAAGGTCGGCTTGCACGAGCTCGTCATGGCCAACAAGGTCAAGATTAACTACATGAAGGCCATTGCCAAGTGTCACCCCGACAAGGTAAGCCCACTAAGACATCCCATCCATGGTAGCTGAAACTGACAGAATTCAGCTTCCCCAAGATGCCAGCACGGAGGTGAGACTCATCGCCGCAACGGTCTTCGCTACGTTGAACGAAAGCTGGGACAAGTTCAAAGCGGAGAACGGACTGTAACGGAGCATCATCAAATGCGTGGCTCATTAGCATCTACAGCGTCACATTTCAAACGGGCAAGAGCGCAAAGTCTCTGCCGTACACAAGCATGAAGTAGAAGTTAACAAAGCGATATTTGATTGATTCCCCCAACGCCATGCTATGCGATTCTACCAGTCTTCTGCAACCTGTGACAATTACCGCGTCATCCTAGTAGCATGCCCATCCTGTTCTCCGACGACAGCCCAGATCTACGTACGTCACGGCTGATTACAAGCCCAAAGAGCGTCTCACGCCGTCGCGGACCTTCTGCTCGTACTCGCCGCGGCGCTCGCGCCACATCTTAGCGGCCTCGACGTTGGCGGGGCTCTCGTCGTTGGGCTCGGCGAGCATGCTCATAACGGAGATGAGGATCTTCTCGACGGACTGGATCGGCGACCAGCGCTCGGAGGCGTGCTCGTAGTGGTTCGGGTCGTCGCCGGGAGGGTGGAGGATGGAGATGCAGACGAGGCCGCTGGGGTAGACTGTTGTTCCGCGCGGCGATGTTAGCATGTTTTCGTGGGACAAGTTGCGTCTCAGCGTTTAGAGGAGTCTTACTGTTTGGGTGCCACATGTCAACGAGGAACTTCATCGTCGGCGGGGCCAGAGGGTAGTCCTTTGGGAACTTGAGCTCCGCGGGGAAGACGCCGCCCTCGAAGGGGGTTCCCTCGGGACCCTGGATCAGGGCCTCCCATTGCAGGAGGTCGTCCTCGGACAGGGGTCCGGCGGTGATGCCTTCCGGGGGGTTGTTCGTCAGGGCGCGGTATTCCTGGAGGAGGCGGCGGTGGGCGGTTGATTGGGCCATGGCTGCTGCGTAGGTCGCCGAGGACTCGGAATATGAGAGGGGCTTGTCGCAGAAAAGTGACGGAGGAACGCAGGGGTTTGCGTAAAGGGAGATCGGTCTCTGGTGGTAACGGGTTGCTGAAGACACCGTCGACTTACACACAAGGATGCTGTTGTCATTGACCGAGGGATTGTCGGTGCCGGACGGGAGGTAGGCGGGGGTGGGGATTCAGGCCAGGTATCTAAAGCGCCGAGGTTTTGCCCCAGGGCAATGATGCGCGCGTCCACGGTGCTCGTCGGAGCTTGGGGTTGGTGCCGCAGATGCATTTTTTGGAGAGAGCTCTGTCCACCTTTGACCGACCTCACCCGCCTATCCCGGCAGTTAACTACCGCGAGCTTTTTCCCCCCCCCCGTCGCTGCGGTCCAAAAAATCACGACCTGAGGGCACGGGATAGACAAAGCCCCCAAATGTCTGCCGCAGAATGCCGCCACGACTCCCATTGAGGCCCCTCGCCGGCCTGAGCGGGCCATCGACGCCGTCGCCGCGCGCCGTGTGCCTGTTTTGCTCCGTCACGACTATCACCCCGAAACTCTCGCGAACGACCCGACGCAGCGCCAGACGAGAAGCCGCCAAGCAGTGCCGCTACTTCCAGTCCTCCACGCACGCGATCCATTCCTCGGCATCATTGGCGGCGGCGGCGGTGGACGGTGCATCGCCGAATCCGAGGTCGGAGCTGATTGAGATCCTGCTCGAGCTGCAGAAGACAGCGGTCAACCACGTCAACCTCTCCCGGCTGCAACTCGCGCTGCAGGGCCTGCGACAGGAGCCCGGGCAGGAGAACGTGCGCGTCGCGATACTTGCGCTGGCGAACGGCGCGGAGCCGGGGAAGACGGCCAGGGAGCTGCTGAGGCTGTTGCTCGCGGATCCGTTGGGCGACGAGGCGGAATGGGAGAGGGAGCTGGCGGTGCACGATACTAAGCAGCCCCTCGTGGTCAGGGTGGGCGAGGAGAAGAAGAATAAGGGCGAGGAGGGAACAACGTTGACGATATCAAAGACGAACTTGCTTCACGAGCTGGACATTTCATCGCCTGCGCTGAACGGGCACGGCATCGAGTTGCTGCTAATGGAGGTGAATCCGTTTTCGGCGGCGCCTGGGGAGATGGGGTTGCAGGATCTCGAGGAGTCTGTTTTGGTGCCCACGGTGGATATCCCGTCGGCCGAAGGACGATACACCCCAGTTACGACACCGGTGCACAAGGCGGTCATTGTGTCGGAGGGTGTCATGGGTGCTGCATCTGTTGCGTCGTTGCCTCTGACGGAGTACCGCGACTCGGTCTTCGCGGCGGTGAACCTGCCCAAGTTCCCAGTCGAAGAAGGCGAGCAGCTCACTTTTCAACCGATCGATGTGTCCGTCGGCGGCAAGGGGCTTGATCGCATCCGTGAGAGCATTGGCAATGCGATGGAGTACGAAAGGGCATGGTTCAAGAGTAACGTGCCTGCCATCATCCAATGGCTCAAGACCGGCGTGAAGGACGACGAGGGCAAGACCACGAAGCCTGCGGTTCGACTCCACATCGCCTCGCTACTACGCAACACCCTGTCGGAACTTGAAGCCGAGAAGGCGCGTTTGCTGTCTGGCAGGTTATCCGTGCAGGCTGCCTCGCCCAAGGTGGCTCTTATGAATGAAAGGCTGGCAGAGTGGTCACAATTCGCGCACGAAGAGCTCCAGCAGCAGCTCGACCTCGCTTTTGCGGGTACGAGATGGCGCAAGCTGGGCTGGTGGAAGTTGTTCTGGCGCGTCGACGACGTGGGCGTTCTCACGACGGAAATGCTCAGCCAGCGGTTCCTCCCGGGTGCCGAGAGAGAGCTCGTCTTCCTCGCGGGCCGCATCGCCGAGTCCGGCGTCCTCCCGACTATCGAGGCGCCCAAGTACCTTCAGCCGACATCAGATCTGCAACCCCAAGAAACGAAGACAATCACACGGGTCACGAATCAACCGCCAAAATGGCCGACGCACATCTCCTTCACCCGCCGCTACCTCCACGAGGAGACCGTCCCGGCGCTACAGGCCCTCGCGCAGAAGCTCGTGCTCCAAGCCTCTAGCACATCCGCGCTGACGACCGCGCTGGCTGGGTTGCTCTACGTCTCTGAGTACGCTTCGTCCATCTACGAAGCGGGCGCCGTGGCGGCTCTCGGAATCATGTGGAGTCTGCGCAATCTGCAGAAGAAGTGGGAGACGGCGCGGACGTTCTGGGAGGGCGAAGTCCGTGAGGAGGGCCGCAAGGCCGTGAGGGGAGTGGAGCAGAGCGTCGGCCAAACGCTGGACTCACGCGATCAGGATGCGCCAGTGGAGGGTGTGGAGGAGCTGCGCAAGGCGAAGGAGCTCGTGGAGAAGGCCGAGGACGCTCTTCAGCGTCTCAAGTGAGCCTCGCGGCACGTTGTATCAACATCTGTATAATATATAAACAGAAAAGAGTCACCATAGACGACACCACAAAACTTCTGCCGCCAGATTCTGAGAAGCAAAAAGATGATTTGGGACGCCGGAGAGTCGCGTTTCGCGTTTTATTGCGGGAGCTATCGGCTGCTCTGTCAGCGGTGTTGCAGCTGAGTGAACGGCACATTGAACTTGAGGCCTACCCTAGCAAACCGCCGCATCCATGCTCCTGAATGAGGTCAAGAACCGCCTGGTAATTCTTGTGGCATAGCCTTCTTTGCTGGGTTGGTCTCGTGCCTCTCTGACGTCATGCGAAGCCCTTCCCGTAGATAATGTCTCTTTTTAACCCTTTCAGAACCGTTAACGCCAGGAACCTTTTTGGTGCGCAGCGGCACTTGCTGCTCCAGTCCCAATTAGGGAAATAACGAGTTTTCCTTGCTACACCACCACCACAAATAGACATCCTCCTCTGCCCCTGTGCCTCTCTGCCTCCGTAGATTGCGCGAGTCGGTTGGATATTTCGAATCATGACGCTAGCCGCAAAGCCTGAAGTGAACATCGTACTCTCCAGATCGGTCATCGGATCGTCGTCGTAAACGGATTGCACGCCTCTTTATCGACCTCCGCGGCCGCTGGCGCGGGCCCTACTGACAGTCGCACGACCACGTGCCATACCGACACCGCGACCACGAACGTTGCGGGAGCGGAACATGGGCGCGTTTCGAAGCATGTCGGGGACGATGAAGAAGCGGACGTGGGAGCCGCGGATGTAGACCTGATCGAGATGGGAGACGCGGCCGTCGCGGGCGGTGACGGTGATGTCCTTCAGTTGGACGTTCATGTTGTCCTCGGCTGTGCGCGGAGGCAGCATAACGTTAGCAATTGAATCTCACCACTGCGCATAAGACAGGAAGGGGGAGAAAGAGGATCAAGTACCTTCGAGGAGCTTGCCGCGGTAGGTCTGGCCCGAGGTGATTTCGAGGGTGACAATGTGGCCCTGTTCGTGCGTATGTTAGCTCTTCGTGTCTTATATGTAGCTTCTTTTTGGGGGGAGGGGAGGGGTGGATGTACCTGAGCCTCGTTCAGGAGCTTGATCGGGATGCCGATTGTGGAAGTCATTGTTGCAGTTGGGCGGTCGGAGGTTGAGCTGTCGTGGGGTTTAGATGAGAGGGGGGTTTTCGGCTAGGCAGCTTGTCGCGATCGCGCGGGTGGGTGTTCAGGTGGATGGATAAAAAGTGAGGCCGCGGTTTGGGAGATAGCTGGGACCAGGTTTTTCCGCGCCGGATTTGGCCTCACCGAGGAATCCGATGGTGAGTGGCACGGCTTGAATTTCACCGATAGCAGGGGACGGGTGGGTCATGAAATGAGATCGCAATTATGTGGATGACTTTCTGTTGGAATCTGTTCTTCATGTTTGCCTATTCGTGAATAATCTTTGTTTTAGTCGTAGTGGCCGTGGCCACAATCGAAGATGTTTCTCTCTTTTCACAGTCATTGAGCTCATTGGTGTTGGGCTGCGACGCGGCAAACGTCATTCAGAATATACTGCGGGAATCTATTGCAGGAATTTGAGTCCCTCAAGCTCTCGGCGAGATCGACGTGTGACGATCATCCCGAAACTTTTGGTTTTTCATTGTAAATATCACCAACATGTTGTCGTCAACTCAAGGCTTGTTACAGACCACATCCCAATCGCAGCTTGCGTTCATACAAGATTAGTTGTACTGTTTTCCTTGATTGGTAGAGGGCATAGGTCAAAATGCCCGTATAGTGTTTCCCGAATTGTGCCCGCGAACTGGGTGAATTTGTTGCAGTCTTTTTGCGAAGGGGGCTGCGGCGTAACTACAAACTCAATACCAAGTTTGTGACGCCCGCCACTGTGGGCTCCGTTCACGTCTTTGCTGGCACCAGCTTGCTTTACGGCTTGGCTTTAGTGACTTCGTCATTGTATCTGACCTGGAACATGAGAGCTCGAGGTCTCTTTACTAGCAAGCAGGCGTGGGCGACTGGCCTTTCTTTTGTTTCCAATCATTCATAGACATTATCAATTTATCCAAATTTTCCTTCTCTTCTGTAAACCCCTCTCAATCGTCCGACTTTCCTGACTTCTCGTAGGAACCGTGGCAATTGCAGTGAACAAAGAGACGAATATTAACTGTCTTTTCCGAAAAGCAAATCCTTCTGGCTGGTTGATACCCTGTTGCTCGACAGGCTCTGCGTCTGCTCTCCGCTTCTCCAGAGTCCACGTCTCGGCATGCATCACATTTGTAATGAGACTGGCATACAACCTGCTTTTGTCTCGCTGATAGCAAAATTGTTGTCATAATGTAGCAGAAGGAGAGAATATTATAGGCATAGATTTTCATTTCCATCCGCCTCCTGAAATAGCAAAGTCTGGGGTGAAGACAAAACTGTGAACTACATAAAGATTCATTCAATTTGTGACATGCGGAATCAAGAACAATGGATAATGCGTACAACACCTACCTCATCCATCAAAATGCTTTCGAAAATGCTCCAGTGCCTCTCATGCGCGGCGTTGTTCACCTCCGCGAGGGCTTCAGTCGTCTTCCAACTCAACGGAACTTCGTTTTACTCTCCGGATCACGTCATTGGAAACATTTCTTTGGGCCAGGTCAAGGATATCCGCCAGCCGACACCGGGGACGTTGCCCTCGTTCTCGTCAAACGTTTCTTCTGTCAATGCCGAGGAACCCCAAGAGATTTTCGCAGAGTTCATGAACAGCGATGACGTCTATTCGATATCTTTTCTCTCTGTGGTGTTACTCCGCGACAGCTCTGATCGGTGAACGGAGGATGCAAAACATTGTCTTGACTCCATAGGGGCCATCATCCTCCGCTACTCCGGAGATGCATCGCCTCTCCCATCGGGGCCTTACGTAACTCACCCGTCAGGTAGCATCACAACAGTGTATCGACTATACCGGGATTACAACTTTGCTTTTGAGACGCCTGTAACCGAGGGGCACAGCGACGACTACGTGCCAGTGACTGACGAAGTCGATAACAATGCCAACGGAGCACTGAGCGTTTTTGTGCCCTCGCGATTATACTACCCGCCCCCAACTGAGGAGAAGCCATTGTCTGGCAAACGCCTGGTAGTCAAGGACAACTACGACCTCAAGGGTATTCGTACCGTCGTCGGCTCGCGGGCGATCCGTGTGCTCAACGCAACTAGTCTGCAGAGGCTCATTGATTTGGGTGCCGTTGTGGTCGGAAAAGTAAAGACAACCCAGGTGGCACTGGGTTAAGTCCCTGCCTAAGCGGCAGCGATTCACACATTAAACCTGGTTTTCCCCTGCTTTCGCGCTCCGTCTAGCTCTTGCAAGCTGTATATAGCCTCTGGGTGCCTTATACACACCTGCCATGTGGCATCATCCTGCCAACGGAGTTTTGGCCAACTGAGAACGCGACATCAATGTCAATATTTGAATCCTTCATTTCCAGCTTGTCAATATACCTCGACGCCACGACAGAAGAAGTCAGCACCAACAGCTCCTTCAAGCTCCACACAAACCACTCCGAAGGCATACAGCCCTACCTCCAATCCGTATACTCAAACATAGCGAGCTACGATCAAGTAAGACTCTGGTAGCGGCCCTTCAAAGCTGCCTATCAAGCCAAGTTCAGGCGAGCACCTTGCGTAGGTCCTGTGCCCTCATCGCGCATAGAACATGGAGAGACCTTGACGCAGGACCTGTATGACGATGCTCTCACACGCGTAAATGCATATCGAGATTGGATTCGCACGCATGTACTATCAACATGCAAAGACACTATCGCCGTCTACCCGATGGGTGCAGGGCTAACGTAGTACCGCGACACTTGTCCTAAGTTGTCCACAGCCGCCCAGCACTGTTTTGGTGGTACTTACGCTGCGACTTTAAGAGCGTTTTGTCCGGAGTTCCTGACTATACGGTGCCGATTGGAGAGCGGATATATCATTCGAGAGTCACGCAGCGAAGCGAGACACTGCCTGAGACGGTGGGAATCATGGCAGCTGCTGGGTGTGATAGGATTTTGGTGGACCCGGTGGCTGGGTTGGTGGAGTCGAGACTTCCCTGGTGGGTGAGGTGAAGACTGGAAGTAAGATGTATTGAAACGGACGTAAAGTATAAGTGCCAGCAAAAGCCTGGAGATTTAGGAGTTGAAGTTGATGCAAGAGGCTCACTGGCGGGTCAAGGCGTGGATTCGTGAGAGTTCTGGTGTGCGAAGCACGGTGATTGATAAAATAGTGTGCGTTTTTATCGGTACTTTTGTTCTGTTTTTCAAATTTCTGTCGATGCATTGTGGAGCTTAGTGAATTATCTGAAGGTCTTTTCTAATTCTCAGGTCTTTGCTTCAGTGACAGAACACAAACCCCAAAGGGTATTGCGTTGCCCTTCAGTCATCGAAAATCACTTGAAACCAAGCGTCAGTTCTAGATACATATCTACATATACCTACTCCTGGGTGCTGCCTCGATGTCGCAAATGACTCAGGGACATACTCTGCTTGGGTTATCTCACTGATCAGGCGAGGTTTTTTGGCCCAATCCGGCTAGCGTTATTGCTATTCTGACTCAGGCTCGCCTTAGGGTAGGGCTTAAAGTAGCTTAGGCATATAACTAAGTAGCTTAGGGACCTATCTCTTTTATACTATATATACATAATATCTACTTTATTATATATATACAAAGCTCCTAGAAGTATATAGCATATATATAACTATAAAGAAGTAATAACTACTTACTATAAGTAAGTTTATTTATTTAAACTAACTATAGGAATATTAGCCTAGTTAATAAGGTAATAATAATATAAGTAGGTATCTAACTTTAAGTAATATCTCTTATAGATAGTATAACTATAGGGTAGTTTTTATTACCTCTAGTTAGTTAGCTACTCTAGATATATTAGATAGATTATATTAAAAAGCCTTTCCTTATATTAGCGCCCTAGACTATGATATATATTATAATATTACGGGCTACGCTACTGCTGACGTCTGGGTGGTGCTGCAGACCCTAAGAATTCTGCCCTTAACGACCGCTCTCGCTTAATAATCGCCCTATATCCGTTTTTCTATTACATAGGGAACTTCCTAGAAAACTTCCCTTCTTTAGCTTAGATTACTATAATTAAGGTACCCCTAAGTTAAATAAACCTAGGGCTAGCCCCCTATATATCTAAGCTATCTCTCTTAATACCCGCCTTACTAGTTATATAGCGCAATAGATAGCAGGTAGAAAATAGAACCTACTATACTAGTAATAGCTAGCCTAGAAGTGCTACTAATAGGTAAAGAAGCATTTAAAGCAATCTATATAGTAATTAATAAGCTTAGTAATTAACTAAATAGCTTAATAACTATATAGCAGCTTAATAATAAGCTAACTATAGAGCTCTAGTAAGATATAGCAGGTATTAATACCCTAGCGTTACTAATACTAACCCTATAGCTAGAGATTACCTAGGAAATAGGTAGTATTTAGTAATTAAAACCCCTTCCTAACCCCCCTAAGTTTAGAGGAAGCTATAATAAGTATACTATATAGGTATAATAGATATATAATAAGATTAGGATAGACTAGGCTTTCCACCTAAGTAATTAAGAGGTCTAGTATCTTATTAACTCCTGCTTAGAACCTAGAGTATAGCTAGTAGTTATAGCCTTCTATAGCTTAGGGGGTAGTAATAGCTTATTTAAGCTAGATATCTTCTTAGTATACCTAGATTATACCTATAGTAACCTAAATATTAAAAGCAAGGCTCTTAGAAGACTCTTAGAGCTTAAAAGAAAGTATAATAAAGCTTTTGCCTTATTCCTATCCTACTTTAAATATACTATTATAGAAGTAAGTAGTATAATATAGCTAGATAGTATCTAGATTAACTACTTATATAAGGTATTATCTTATAAGCTCCTTAACTATCTAGTTAACTACCTAAACCCCTATAAGTATACTAAATATATTAGCTTTATATAAGATATTATATAGAAGCTAGAGGGATTATATTATATTCTTAATATTCTATACTAGTTTATAACTTTTAGATTAAGAGTATTACCTACTAGAGTAAATATAGATAGGGATACTAAGATAATAGGGTTAGTATATACCTTGCGCGAGGGTATAAGCAAAGGTCCTAGTAAAGAAATACGCTACTATTTTAAATATAACTAGATTAGCTACTTATAAAAGGATTACTAGAAGGCTAAGAAGTTAAAAGATAGTCCTAGAGTAGCAAAAGTTATAAAGGAAATAATATATTTAGACTTAGGAGAGGTTTAAAGCAAAGAGGATACTTCTAACTTAGGAAATAAATAACCCTATTATAAAATCAGGTATTAGGGATAATAGAAAAAGAGTAGGCTAGTTAGGAGTAGTTCTAGTTAGAATATAGTATAAGCAGGCCTTCTGCGATATTAGTAGTTAGAATTAATAGAGGTACTCCTATTAATACTTTAATAGACTATAGTTATAATATCTATATAATAGTAGACTACTAGTATACCTACTACCTCTATTTACTATATATTAACTACTAAGCATAGTAATTACAAGGCTTTATAAATAACTTAGCTTAAGCTATAGCAAAAGGCATAGCTATATTATACCTTGAGATTAGAGGCTATATATAGTAACTCTTTGCTTATATAATAAAAGGACTAGATATTAACCTCTTCTTAGGGAAGCTATAGATAGAATAGAACTATATTATTTATAATATAATAGAGAAGTAGGTATACTATAGGAAAGTAGGGGTTATTATTACCCTCTAAGGATAGGAAGAACCCTAGAGAGTGAGGGAGATCTATAAAGCCTGCTAGCTTAATACTACCTTATTTATAGCAATCTGCTAGAGGGTTAGTAGTAGGAATATGAGTAGTAAGCCTAAGGGATAATTAAAAAGCGCTTAAGGTGAAGAAACTAGAAGAATATTTAGAGAAACTACTATAATATATTTATAATAAATTTATAGAGCTTTTTAAGCTAGCTAAGTTATATCTCCTACCCCTAAGTTATCCTAATATAGATTATAAAATCCACCTTAAGTATAATACCTCTAGCTAAGAGGCGCCCTTACCCTAGGGACCCCTTTATAATATATTAAGAGAAGAGCTATTAGTATTAAAAAAGATACTTATAGACCTGCTTAGTAAGGGCTTTATTTAAGTAAGTAAGTCCCCTGCTAATATGCCTATACTCTTTATTAGGAAGCCTAGCAGAGGATTATAATTTTATTATAACTACTAAGTATTAAATATAATTATAAAGCGAGACTACTACTACCTACTCCTAATCTAAGAGACTCTCTAGAGGGTTAGTTTAGCAAAGTAGTATATTAAACTAGATATAGTAGTAGCCTTCTATAAAACTTATATAATAGAGGGGTACTAGGAAAAGACTATTTTTTATATATAATATAGGCTCTTTAAGTAGCTAGTCTGCTTATTTAGATTAAGCAGAGCCCTAATGATATTCTAATAATATATTAATAGCATGCTCTAAGAGTTCCTTAATAGTTTTATAATAATATATATTAATAATATATTAGTCTATAGTAGTAGCTCCTAAGCAGAGTATAAGCAGAAGGTGCATAAGGTTCTCTAGGCCCTCTAAGAGGCTGGTCTTAATTTTAACCTAGTAAAGTATAAGTTCTCTATAAAAATAGTAAAATATATAGAATTTATCCTAAAGGTAGGCGAGGGTATTGCTTATAATATAGAGAAAGTATAAATCATTATTAAATAGGAAGCGCTTACTTTAGTAAAAGGATTGCAAAGTTTCCTTAGGTTTACTAATTACTACTAAATATTTATATTAGGGTACTTAGGGGTTACAGAGCCCCTTACCCTCCTAATAAAGAAGGGAGTGCTATTTATCTAGGGTAAGGAATAAGAAGATATATTCTAAGCGCTTAAATACTGCTTCTAAACTATACTAGTATTATACTATTTTAACCTATAAGCCCTAACTACTATTAAGATAGACTACTCAGGGTTTGCTTTAGGGGGGGTGCTAACTTAAGAAGATATATAAGGATAACGCTATCCTATTACTTTCTACTTAAAGAAGCTAACCCCTGCTTAATATAACTAACTAATTTATAATAAGGAGCTATTAGTAGTAATTACTTATTTAAGTATATAGGATGCTAAGCTAAGAAGCTACCCTAGGTTTAAGGTCCTTACTAACTATAAGGGCTTTAAATACTTTATATAAAAGCAATATTTAATAGATAGAATACTAAAGTTACTAAATAGAGTAGTTATTAAAGTATGATTTCTACTTAGAATATTAACCTAGTTGCCTAGTAGCTATACCTAATATGCTCTTATATTATAAGCAGGATACCCTAAAAGGATAAGAGGATAAATAAGAGAAAGGGAGGGTAATATAAATAATCCCTAACTCTGCCCTAGGTAAGGTAAGGAGGGTAGTAATAATTAAAGCCCTTATTATAATAGTATTTGAGTATCTAGCGCTTTAATAGGTATAGAATAAAGGATAAGTAGAAAATAACTAGTACTAAGGGGCTTATTCTATAGTAAAAAGGAGTAATTAAAGCTTCCCTCCCTAGCTAGGCCTGAAACTATAGATTACTAAGTATAGTATTAATACCCTTAGCTAATTAATATTTAGAGACTAGATCTAGGTGCTAGGATTAATAGATAAAAACTACCCTTAGAACGTGCTCTAAACGTAGTTAATTTAGAAGTGCTATAACTTAGTAATAATAAGCTACTCTAGTTAGAATAATACCCTAGCTATCCTAGCCTAATAATACTTCTAGCTAGGGTAGTCTATTATAGTCTGCTAATTTATAAGAAACTGCGATAGCTATAGGCGTGGAATAATATAGCAATAAGCAAAACGCGGGCTTCTTTAACCCTTACTAGTAGTAGAATAGCTATATTGCGATCTCGCTATGGATTTTATTATAAACCTCCTATGCATAGTGAAAATAGGGTCTAGATACCTCTAGGTAATAGTTAATAGGTTCTATAAGATAATAACCATAGGAGGAATGCCCTTAATAGATATAGAAACATCTTTAGAACGCTTTATAAACTACTACTACTAATTCTACAGTATACTAAAGTTAATTATTAGTAATAGAGGTAATAACTAGATAAGTTAGTTCTAGCGATAGTTCTATATGCTTATAAAGATTAAATAACTTTTAAGTACTACCTTTTACCTATAAATAGATGGAGTAATAGAATATTTTAATTAAGAGATCTAGGTAGTCCTATAGATAATAGTTAACTTCGCCTAGGATAACTAGGAGGTTCACTTACCCTCTATCTAACTAGCAATTAATAGCTATAATATAACTATAATAGGAGTAAGCCCCTTCTTCTTTACCTATAGATACTATATCAACCTAGTATTAGTAATATAGCCTACGCTAGAGCTATTAAACTTATGCGAGTTAGCTACTAATAAGTTTATTAGTAAACTAAAGTTAACTATAGAGTTAGCCTAAGTAGCTATTACTATAGCCTAATAAATAATAGAGCAATTAGCAAACGCTAGAAGGATACTAATGGAATGCTATAAAGTAGGTAATAAGGTCTGGTTATTACTAGCTAACTTCTATATATAAAGGCCCTATAAGAAGTTAGATTAGCTATACCTAAAGTATAAAATAACTAAGGTAATCCTACTAATTATAGTTAAGCTAAACGTTCTAATCAAGGTCTATAACTAATTTTATATTAGCCTGCTATGCTATACTATAAATAACCCCCTCCTAGGTTAAGAAGTTAATAATCCCTAACTACTTCTAATCTTTAAAAATAGAGAGGATAAATAGGAAGTTAAGTCTATTCTAGCTATACGCTAGAAGTGTATTAGTATAGGTAGGTATTGCGAGTTATTAGTTAAATAGATAGGGTATAGTTAGCCTACTTAGGAGCCCCTATAATTATTATAAGATAACTAGGTAGTAGATAAGTATAAAGAAAAGTATAGCCTAATAGATAAGAATAATAATAACCCCTAGTATATTATACTATAAGCTAGGTAATAGTTAATAAGCAGGGGTAGGATAGAGGAATAGCAACTAGGTAATTTATAATTAGAGGAGCAGGTAAAAGCAAGAGACTCTATTATAATATAAGGCTATAGAGAAGCATAATAAGATTAACATAAGCCCTAGGCAAGCAGATAGTAATCAAGTAGAAACTATAGACCTAGGAAGATAACCTCTTACTCCTCCTACTCTTTATAAGTAGTAGTAATAGTATTAATAAGCTAAGAAATAGAGGTTAGGTTATTAGGAATAGGAGAAAAGCAGGAATAAGATAAACCTTATAGAGGACCTTAGCTATATCTAGGTAAGCCTAGGTAAAGTAGTATAGCTATACCTTATTAAGCTTAACTAGGAGAGAAAGCAAAGTAATAGTAGTAGTAGAGGTACTAAGGATAGGAGTAGCTAGGGAACTAGCAGAGGGTATAGGGGAGGTGTCACGGTCTTCCTACTAGCCTGGGGCTATAGTAGGGGTCGCTAAGACTGCGAGTAAAACGAGGAAAAGAGCAATATAAGTGTGAATAATAACAAATAGTGCAATAGGTAATTATAGGTATATAGTGATATCTTGTGTAATAGCCGAGCCTTCTAAGCTATCTGCTAGAAGTCTCCTACTTAAAGGATGGGCGTTGAGCCCAACCGTGGTCACGTGGAATGCCACGCGGTGGCCGACTACATCACCAAAAGGCGTGTGACAGGAGGTATCTAACTTAATAGCAGCTTTAGTAGTATGCTTTATAGTAATATAAGCATAGACCTTATAGTTCTAGACAGAGGTAGTGCAAAAGAGCTCTATATAAGCCTTAATCTATATAGGGAGCTATAACTATTAGTAATAACCCAAAACGTGGAGATAGTAGAGATTTACTAAGATCCTCTTATTAAAGCTATAATAAGTAAGGCAATCCTAGCTAAGAGAAGCAAACTCCTCCTAGTAGTAAACTATGCTAGGGTTACTCTAGTAGATTATTAGCTCTATAGAGAAGGAATAATAAGAAAGCAATACTTATATTAATATAGGTAGACTTAATAGTCTTATTAGAATAGTAGATATAATAGATAATATTACTTATAATATAGTCAGTCTTATAATAATTAAAGGGTAATAGGATAGCATACCCTGCTTAATAATATTATAATAAGCTATAATATCGCTAGGCTTCTTAGCCTTAGCTATAGTAGATATGCACTTTAGGTAAAGGACCTCGCGAAGAGGTCCCTAGGTCTTATCCTAGGGGATGCTACTAAAGACGAGCTAGCGCGGGTAGGGATCCTGGTAGAATATTAGAAGAATAGTAGATAAGCAGAAGATAATATACTATAAGGGGCTCCCTAATAATAGGATATATAGGGAGGAGCTAGTTAAGGTATTTATATAGCTCCTAGCCTGCTAGGGTATAGAAGGGATTATCTATAAGTTTAAAGTTCTCAGGGGTAGTCTCCTTATAGTTAGAGAGGCTAGTAGAGGTAAAGCAGTTGGGGGCAGGCCCTTATTATTAATAGGAGGAGGAGACTCTATCTCCTTATTAGAGTTAGGGAGGGGCTATATAGGGTTAATTATAGTAAAATAATAGGGAAAGGGCGGGTAGTAACTTATAGGGGGCGCTATTATAGAGGCGAGGGGAGTAGGTTAATTAGATCTATATAAGTTAGTAATTAATAGGGTTTTAAATATAATAAGCTTATACTAATATGGACTAAGAGCATGCTAAAAACGCTATTAAAATAATAAGTTATTAGCTAAAATACCGTTATAATTAATTAGTTAACTTATACTTATATAGGTTAATAAGAGGAGGAAAAAAAGGAAGCAAACTAGGGTATAAAAAATTATATTATTATATTATTTGCTTATAGGGCGTAGAGCGGCTAGTAGCCTGGATTAATATCGCTCTAGACTAGCTTTTAGCCCGTGTTAAATGCCCTTAGCCTGTGCTTAAACTTATACTCACGTGAGGGCTAGAAGGGGGGGGGGGGGGGTTATATATTATAGGCTATGCTACTGCTGATATCTAGGCAGTGCTATAGACCCTAAGAATTCTGCCCTTGATAACCGCTCTCGCTTGATATTCACCCTATATCTGTTTTTCTATTGCATAGGGAACTTCTTAGAAAACTTCCCTTCCTTAGCTTAGATTACTATAATTAAGGCACCCCTAACTTGAACAAACCCAGGGCTAGCCCCTCATATATAATAACCTTAGCGTTACTTTTAAAAATATAAAATATAGTTTACTTATATTATATAGTTAGTAATATTTCCTTAAATAGCTTATACCTTTATAACTTGTATACTTATATCCCTAGTATATAAATATAGGATTATTCTCCTATATTAGTAAATAATAGCTTCTATATCATAAAGTATAAGATAACCCATTCCCTCTCCCTATTTTAGGAGAAGTATCTATACTCTCAGTTAATAAGATCCTAGCTATTAAGATCTTAAAATATTTATTTTAAAATAGTCTTATTACTTCTAAGATAAGAATTATTATTATTATACTTAATAAGGTCTTTATTTATTAAGTTAATAATTACTAGCTTAGATTAAGTATTTTTTTAGCTTAGATTTACTAAGTATAGTTGATAAATCTAGGAGAGTTTCTAAAGTTAACATTTATCTTAGTATTTTCTATAAGGTTAATAACTTTAATATAATTAAGAATATAACTTAGTATAATCTATATATATACCTATTTAATAACTGAGGTTATAATAAAATACTAGATCTAGGTGCTATTAATTATTAGAATTAAGTATAAAGTTACTATTATACTAATATATATTCTTTGGGGGATAAATAGAAGCGATATAATATATAAGGAATAGAGGGAGAAGAGTCTAAGACTCTAGGAAATACTTAACTTAAACTAGCTCTAGATAAAAAATTTACTAAGCTCTAGATTTATAGTAATATCTTTAGCTTATATATCTAGATAGTAGATTCCTATAGGATATTATATAAAGGCTAGTATTAGCCTAGGTAGAGTATAATAACTTCTCAGGAGGAAATAATATTAGTAGTAATATAAATCTAATACTTAGCTTATATTTATATCTTAGAGGGAATATTTTATTAAGAGCTAATAATAGCTTTCTAGAAAGCCATTATTCTCAGGTACTTATATAGCCTTTATTAAGATCGTGAGTACTGATTTAGGTAGCTAGCTGGAGTATACTTAGCTCTAGTAGTCTAACGATAGCCTTATAGGTCGAGGGCATAGCTGGGAAGGTAATAATAAAGTTATATTAATAATTCCCTTATAATATGCTTAGCATTCCGGGTTCTGCAATATCTATTCACTACTTGAATCCTTGTAGGCGGCCTCCTTGACCCCAGCATGGGGTAATCTCATGAAGGCATTGTGAAGAGGGGTTGATAATGCATTTGGCTTTCGTTCGACTGCACCAAATTCCCCTCTTTGTCCCTTGCTTATCCAAAAGCAGCGCCTAACCGCTAGTATGCCTTGCCAATAGCGTAATCCAGCCTTTTGTCTTTTAAAGTATATCTAAATTGAGGTATATTCTCCCTATAGAATCGTTCAGTCTTATATTCTTAAATGACTTAGAATATTGATATTAAAACGGGTAATATATAGAGTTCCAGGCTACTAATTATCCATATTACTAACCTCTATATGCTATATATACCTATTAGCATTTCTAAACTAGATAATAATAGTCTAAGGTTAGAGGTAATTTATATACTAAAACTTTATTCTAATAATAGATCTCTAAAAATAAAGAAACGTGAATATAGGGATAAAATAACCTATAAAGAGCTAAGATAAAGTAAATAATATAGGGTATAATTATCTCAAAACCTATATATATATATATATTTATATTTAAAGCTCTATCTATCTTTATAATAGATTAATATGATATATTTCTAGTAATAGCAGATAATAGTGGCATAAGCTATATATTATCTACCTTAACTCTAGGCGAGCTTAAAGTAGCCTAGCTAGTAAAATCAAAACCTAATAGAGGTCCTGAAATATTACTTATTTCGTGTAAGGGATTAGGATTACGGCGCCGGGCCTCCGCCGAAGTTTAACCGCATTGGTTAGCCGAGCCGAGCTGAGCCCTGAAAAGGGCTCTGCACGCATAAGTAGCTAGAAGGGCTAACTTATCTTCTATAATATAACTAACCCCCTATATTATTATTACTATTTCCTTCCCTAGCCTAGCTTTTTATAAGCTATAACCTCATAATTAGATAAGTTCTACCTAATCTATAGGTAGCTAGCTCTAGAATAAGCAGCAGTATGAGATCAGGCTGCTGAGGCGTTACTAGCGCCTCTACGCCTAATGAGCTAAGTGAAAATTTTACTTCTAAGACCACTCTAGGGTTAGGGATAGTAACGACTATAGGCCCTGATATAGCCCTTATTGCTGAACTTATTATAACTATTTAGCGCTAAGCTAACTAGAACGACCCGCTTATTTAGGCCCTATCTGCGCGCTCTATGCTAGTCTCTAAGACCTCTAAGACCCGGGCTTGCAAATATGAATACCCTCTAGCATACCCTTATAGAACCCTTGCTAAAGATAGTATACTAGCTTAAACCTATAATTAGCTAATAGTAATAGAAGATAGCAACGCCCTCTAGCCTAGAGCCTCTAAGCTATATAAGATCTAGTAGGTACTTATAAGAGTAACTACTAGGCTATAAATATAGTAGCGCTATTACTATACTAGCCTTATTAATCTAATATAAGCTAACTTCTCTATATTTATTTACTAAGAGTATATTAACCCTGGATTATAGGAATGCTAGCTATATAGCCTCTTTAATAACTTTTAGCAAGAACCTAGCTAATAGCCTCTCCAGTTTTTTACTAAGTAATTAGCAATCTACTAGGCCTTTAGAACCCTAGAGTTTAAAGAGTCCTAGGCCTAAGCCCTTACCTTTTACTTCTAGCTTTTACCCTAGCTTTAATAGGGCTTTAAACGCTAGAAATTTAGTATATAATAGCTACGCGCTATAGCTACTACTATAGAGCAGCTATAGGATATATACCTAGAGCGGTTTATAGAGCCTATAGCGCTACTAGCGGGAGTAGCTACTAATAAGCCCGCCCTAAAGAGGGCTTATTTTAACTATAGTAGCCCTAATACCCTAGGTAGTATATGCTAAAAGTATAGCAGGACTAACTACTATAAGGCTAACTACTAGGCTGATCTATAGTACGAGGAGTGCTATAGGAAGGGCTACCCTACTAATTAGTACTATTTCTACTAGCTAGTCGCTAGGCCCTTAGCAGGCCTAGGCAGCCCCCGCGTAAGTATTAAAGCTATTATTGCTATTCCTACTAGGAGAGGTATATAGATCGCAGAGGATAGCATCTTCAAGCTATATATATTAGAGGATAAGTAAACTACTACTAAGTCCTTAGGGATTAGTAGGCAAAGCCTGCTAGCTATAGGGAAAAGCCTAAAGCTAGGTAGAAGCTATAATAACTAGGTAGAAGACCTAAAGGCCTGGAAGAGACCGCGCTATAGAGGGTTTAAATCCCTGCGTAGGTATATAAAGCCTGCTAGCTATAGGGAAAAGACTGAAGCTAGGCGGAAGCTGAGGTAACTAGGTAAAAGACCTAAAAACCTAGAAGAGACTATGCTATAGAGGGTTTGAATCCCTATATAGGTATATAAAGCCTGCTAGCTATAGGGAAAAGCCTAAAGCTAAGCGGAAGCTGCGGTAACTAGGTGAAAGACCCGAAGGCCTGGATATAAACTAGCCTGCTAGTACGTAGGTATAAGACCCGAAGCTATGCGGAAGATAATAGACCGCTGAGTGCCTGGGGGGCCTCTAGCGAAGCTATAGTAACTAGGTAAAAGACCCGAAGGCCCGGATATAACTAATTATATACGCTATAGAGGGTTCGAATCCCTACGTAGGCAGGAGTTTTATGGATTATCGGACTTAGAGACTAAGCCCTCTAGAGGGGGGGCAATTATAAGGGATTAGGATTATAGGGCCGAGCTAGCGCTAAACTAGCGCCGGGCCTCCGCTAAAGTTTAACTATATTAGTTAGCTGAGCCGAGCCGAGCCCTAAAAAGGGCTCCGCACGCATAAGTGGCTAGAAGGGCTAACTTGTCTTCTATAATATAACTAACCCCTATGTTACTACTGCTCTTTCCTTCCCTGGCCCGGCCTTAGGCTATAACCTCACATTTCGCTAGGCGTGGAGCTAGAGCTAAATAAGGTTAAATTAGGAGTAAAAGTAGTATTTAAGATGTTTATAGTTACTAGTAGTATTAGAAGTAGTAGAGGAGGTTTAATAAACGAGGATAGAATTATAGTGCTCTTAGGAGTAGTAATTATAGATCTCTGCTTTTTATTAATTTAGGAGGATACCTATCCCGAACTTTTAGTTACTATTCGCATTATAATAGTAATTACTATTACTATTACTATATTAGTCTCTAGTGGCCAGGGTTAAGGGGGAAATAGCTGCTAACTAATATCTATAATTAGATCACTAGAAATAGGGGATACTATTAAAATAATAAATAGTTCTAGGTTTAAGCTGTTAGATAGGGGTTAGGAGGCGTTATTCTATAGAGGTATTTTGAGCAATACCCCTATAATTATAAGAGTGCTAATACTAGTAAAGTTAATAAATCGAACCTCTATATCTAGCGTATAGTTAAGAGCTTCTGAGTTAATCACGAAGTATATAATAATAAATAGTAGTAATAGGGAGAGTAGAAGGATATTAAGATTTTATAGTAATAGAATATAAAAAAGGACGCTACTAGGGCCTTTTTATTATTACAAGCCTGGAGCACCTTTTGGATATATCTAAAAGTAGATGCTGAATAGTAGCATTCCTTAATTTAGAAATAGATAACTAGGAAATGAAAAGGTCCTCGCGCGAGCAATTATATTATATTCTTCTAAGTATTTTACAAATACGATCCGTGTTAGTAGGCCGTGCCGAATCAGTACGGGCCATAACAGTACACGCCATAATAGTACAGGCTATAATAGTACAGGCTATAACAGTACAGGCTATAACAGTACAGGCTATAACAGTACAGGCTATAACATTACAGGCTATAACAGTGCCAGGGATTTATTAGCCGTGAAGGGCAATCCCCCCCATTCTAGCCATACCAAGACGAGCCATACCAGGACAAGCCATACCAGGACAAGCCATACCAGGACATGCCATACCAGAACATGCTATACCAGTACATGCTATACTAAGACAAGCTACTAGGATAAGCTATAAGGATAAGCTATAAGGATAAGCTATAAGGATAAGCTATAAGGATAAGCTATAAGGATAAGCTATAAGGATAAGCTATACCTATACTAGCTATACCTATACTAGCTATACTAGTATAAGCTACTAAGATTTAGTATATAAATAGACGCTATTTTATTTTAGCTATTATAGAGCTAGCTGGTATTCTTACTAGCCAGGCTATTATCGCTAATTTATTATAGCAAAACAGTTCACTATACTTTTAAGGCTAAATTATAGGAACTTTATACTAATACAGAAGTTTATAAATTTTTTAAGCTATAACTATTTCAAAGCGTCTAATAGAAATTCAAAAACTAATAGCAAACTAAGGAAAAATAAATCAAAAGAGCGCTAGGAATGCTTAACACCATTGTAATGCATTCTTCCCTTTTGAACATTAAGCCTATCCCTCAATATAAAACGGGATCCTGAAGTAACCCGTCGTCCAAGGTCATATAAAAAGTAGGATTTAGGAACGCTAGCTATTAGCCCCCTAAGAAATCATTAGGCATAGGCTTAGCTCCCTAGTTCCCTGAAGGTTCTAGAGCATCTAGATTTAATTACTAGCCACTAGAGAAATCAGTTTATAGAGAATTTAGCGCGATATCCCCGAGGTTGCTATCCTATAGTAAGCATCTTCTCTTTAGTAATACCTAGTAATACTAGCAAATAGATGCTCTAGCGATAAATACCCTCTTAGAAGCAGGTATAGATATAGCTAATATATAGCTAATATATATTAGTATCTTATAATATATATCTACTTAAAGATAACTAGGCTACTAGCTTAAAGCTTAATATTATTACTACTAGAGGTAGTTAGGTTATAGATTACTAAATCTAATAGCACTACTTAATATATCCTAGTAGTACTAGTAAATATATTTAAATCTTTAATACTTATAAGTTAGCTATTCTAGTTAATAAAGTTTTAGCTTAGCTCAGCCTCGGTTACACTATAGGGAAATTAACTAGCATAATTAGTCCAGGAGTCTAGTAGAGGTAGTCTTTAGCCTTATATAACGGAATCGAGGCCTCTTAAGTGATGCTGCTAGTAGTTGCTGGGAGGGCAACGAATAGCATCTAGGTAATGCATGCGAGTATACTTAGCACTGCAGAGGCTAAGATAGCTAGCAAAGATATAGGCAGCATGTTATCTGATGAGTATAGAAAATTAGTATGATGAAGTGCTTTGTCTAGATCGAGTGTTTGGTTGACCAGACGAGTTCCAGATCATACCAGTAGGTCCTTTTATACAGCCTAGCGGCCGAAATAGAGCAAAAGACCAGCATTTTCGTAGGGCTCTTTAGCACACACCCCACACTAGCCGCTGCCCCACGGGGCTCAGCGAAGCCCAAAGTGCCCTTATAGGTGCTAGGGATAGCATTCGTGGGCAACCAACCAGCAGCACTCCAGCAGTGGTTTGCTAAAAATAGAAATATAAGAGAACACTATATCGGGAATTAAAATAACTATATATAGAGCTATATAGAATAGCTTTGCCTAGTATTCTATAGTGCAGAGTAGTTCGTTTTAACGAGAGTTACTATTAGACGTTGCTTATAGTTTAAAGATTTATTCTAGCTAAGTCAATTTCTAAGCAATATCAAGTATAATAGAGAGTTACTAGGGTAGTCGGATTTATAACTTAGCAGGCGCTATTAATATAATAGCGGGTAACATAGCTAGGGAAGTAGTATATCTAACTATGCCTTTTAATAATGGCTAGCACCTAACCTATTAGTTGATATAATTATTTAGGAAAGCTATTATAGCTTACTAGAATTTTAGAGATAGCTATAAAAGGTATATTAATAGTGTCTTAGCTAGGCTTTCTAACCGTGCACTACTAGCTAATATAGCAGGGATATTATATATTTATTAAATAAAGAAGTTTTAATAACTTTTAAGTCGTTTTTAACGTTAGGCTGCTATAAATGCTAGATCTTATTATATATATCTATAATAGTAGTAAAACTCTGATTTAAAAATATATATCACGAACATAAATTAATTTATTCGCTTCCTAACTATAGGTCCTTAACTATATATAGATTTTAGCTATGCTTTGCCTTCTAGAGACCTTCTCTTTATTATATAAAGGAGCTAATTACTATTAGTATTTATTATCCTGCTTTAAAATATGCCTAGCTTACTTTCTCTATAAGGTATTTAACGAGGATATAGATTTTAATTTCTATTATTAAATACTAGTCTTCTGCCTTTTTTCTCTCTAGGTATAAACTGTAGGAGTTAATAATCTAGAGCGTTTTAAACTAGTAGATTTATCGTTTTTAGGGCTCTAGGCTTTTCCTAAATATTAGTACCTATCTAAAGCCTTATACAATCTAGTATTAATAAGAGATTATATACTAAGTTAGTAATAAAGCTCTTTAATAGTAGTTTTATTCCTAGTAAGTAGTCCCTTATATATAGAAATTTATTCCTTAAATTACCCTAGGGCTTGCTTTATCCCCTCTAATTCCTTATCTCTATTAAGTAAAAAGGCTTTCTATTAGTTAAAGTCGTTTTTTAACTAAATAATCTTATGTTTAAACTAGTCAAGGGCTAGCTCTATAATTTATCTTTTAAGTACTTCTATATCTGGCTGCTCTCTAACTCGTTCTAATTCTTAAGAGATTATATCTTTTTACTATAGATTTTTATAATATCCTCTATTAGAAGATATTAGAATAACTTAGCTTTAGTTAACTCCTCTATATTAATATTAGCCTCTAACTGTAAGTAATAAAGATACTTTACTTACTATTAATTCTACTAATATATACTCTAGTTTTATTACTATAGTTCAGTGATCTTATAAACTAACTAACTATTCTTATTTATTTTAGTTTAGATATAATACTAGTTCTTATGTTTCCATAGACGCCTGCTAAGCTTATAAGATAAGGCTTCCTTAACCTTGCCTTAGGCCTCCTACATTACTTATAATACGTCCTAAAGTAAACTTTCTAAAGGCTTAAAGTATAATAGCGTGGATAGAGATAAGAATACTATAGTATATTTGAGGGTATAGGGCGTAGTAATCTATTCTATAAGTTTTATTAATTATACTACTTCTTTTAAGGCCCTAGGTCTAGCTATTTTTAGACTAATCTAAAATTAATACCCTATAATAATACTAGCTACTTAGGAATATTTTAGAATCGCCTTTCCCACTTAAATTATAATTAAGGCTTCTGCTATAAGTAATAAAAATAATATAGAATATTATAATAGACTATCTAAAACTCCTATCCTACTGAGGGATCTTGATATAGCTATTACTAATACTTATAGTTCTTCTATAATACTTAAAGCATCCTATATAACACTCTAGGCTTTAAAGTAGATATTAAATTTATTATTAAAGAAGGTTATTAAAATGAAAACTGAAGAAAATAGCTATCTATATATAGAGGTTACTTACCTCTATAATATATAAGAGATTAGAGAAGAGCTTCCTAAGGAGGTTAATTATATTCTAGATAAAGTTTAATTAGTAATTATTACTTTTGATAGAGATAAGGATAAGGCTAAAAGATCTATATAATAATTAAATTTATTAATATAGATTTTAATTGAGTTAGATAAAACTCAAGTTTACTAAGTAAAATACTACTATCTAGTTCCTAATCTCCAGTAAGCTTACCTTAGAGGGTTTTATTAATTATATAGAAAGTATTATAATTAACGCAGGTTATTATTAAAGCTTAGCAAGAGGGTTATACCTATAGGAATAAATCTCACTTAATATAAGGGTCTTGCCCTTCCTATTACTTAGCTCCTTTGCAAGGAGTTATTATATATCTATAGGGTTAAAATATAACTTAATCCTCCTATATCTACTAAGTGCTTAAGATAATCCTTTAGAGTCTTTTCTAAAAGATTACCTATATATAAATAGCTATATATCTAGGACTTACTATATAATTAGCAAGGTTTTATATAAAGGGGCTAGTACTTATGAAATCTATATCTATAGATAGAAGCTTGTCTATCTAGTCTCTAACCTAGAAGTAATATACTAGCTAGTATTAGTAGTAGGTTCAGATATCAGGGCTAGTTAACCCCAATTTCCACCTCTATATCCTAAAACAAAACGAACTACTAAGCTTTTATATTATAACTACTAAATAGTATTACTAGTTCCTTTATAGCTATTAGCTAGCTAGTTATTCTAATACTAGATATAAATAGAATAACTATACCAAACTAATTAACCTTTAGATAATAACTATAGAGGCTATTAATAAGGGCGAAGTGCTTATATTTACTCTTAGCTACAAGTTCTAGGTTATAAGTAAACCTGTTTTATATCTCAATAAGTATAATAACTATATTATGCTTATCATTATCTTAATAGTACTAGGCTATCTAAAATAGATAATATTAGAGAAAGGAGGCTTATATTATTCTAAGGGCTAGTGTATAAATATATATATATATATTACCTAATATAGAACTCGTAATATCTAGAGAGCCTTAGATGAACCTCAGAGAGCCCTATAATCTGCTAGATCTTAGCTTACACTCTCCCTTAGAATATTATAGTAGCTATTATAATATATTTAAGACTTACTAATAACGCTGCTATTAGGAGTATATATATTCAGGGTGTTCCGTAACTAGATAATAGGGGTAAGTAAAGCTATATTATAACTAAGGCGGTAACTAATAAATATTAGTAGAGATTAAGGGTTATTTCATACTTTCTTTTATAAATTAGCCTAAGATTTAGGAATGGGATTTCAAGAAGAATTATAACTATCTATCTCGCATTAGTACTATTAATTTATTATAGTTAGCAACTTATTATTAAGCTAGCTATAGACTTCATGTAAAGATATATATTCTAATAAAAGATCTAAAAGAGTATATCCTAAAGTAGCGTAGATAGTAATAATTCTAAGCTATTAATAAGTGTTCTCATATAGTGCTTTTAGCATATTCAAACACTACTTAATGAACTTTACTCCTATTCTAGTATAAAGTAGCAATATATTGAGGATTATCATAGTACTAAAGCGATCTTATAGGCTAGGGCGCAGGGTTCTATTTGAGAATATAGCTGCTATATTGCTACTAATTATACCTACTACTACTACTATAGCTAGTAATATACTTTTAAATATTTAAAATCCCTATTTTAGGATATTTGCCTGCGCATATCTAGGTAATAATAATAATAGATAGTTTATATATAGATATAGGAATTCTTAAATAGTAAACGAAATCAGGTAGAATAATATTAGAAAAATAATCGATCTGCTAAAGCAGAATCTATAGTAGTTAATAACGTTTATTATAAAATCATGCTAGTAGTAAGGAAGGTTATTATGCTAGGTTCGTTTTAATATTATTAAGTATTAATAGGGGATATTAGTTAGCCGACGCAGCTAAAATTAGCAATAGCCCATTAGCTAAAGTACGCTAATGGGCTAAAATCAGCTAACCACAGCTTATATATTTCAGGGGTATTGCTATAGCAATCTCATAGTGCGATCTATATAAAGATATATTTTGAATATAGAAAATATAGATAAACCTAATACCCGCAAGGCTATATCCTAGCTTAAGTCTACTTATAATAAGATAGTGCTAGAGTTAAATAAGATCCTATTCTATAAGAATTTAGCTACTATACTTTGCTCATAGCTAATGCTAGTAAGCTTTCTAGTTTTCCCTAGAACCTTCTCCTCCCTTAGCTATACTAATTTTCTAGGTAACTCTGAACTAGGCTAGCTTATATAGAGCATTATTTATAATATACCCCTGCTTTAGGTAGCTAGCATCTACTGCGTTCTTAGGCTTACTAGTCTGCTATGGATTTAGTAGACGCTGCGTTATAATTATATATAGCTTATTAGAAGAATATTTATATAAGTTAATAAGTAACCGTTAGATATATTAGCTAACCTCGCAGAGCCCTTATATCCTTAATTCTCTAATAGCTATAATTACTATTCTAATTAGTATTTATATAGCGCAAGAGGGTATATAGTCTATTATAGCTATAATTATATCCAGTTTTGCTATTGCTTAATATATCGCTATTTTAGCGGTTCTAATTATATATCACTTTTAGCTACTATATATTACTAAGAGTAGGGGCAGCTTTGAGATTTTAACCAAGACGTAGTTTCTATTCATATCAATTCACTATACTCTTGGGTTCTTAAGAACTTCTATTCGCAGGCAAGTTGCAGCAGATCAGAAGGTAAGAAGTATATTTAGCTATACGCATGCGCGTGTTCCCGATAAATAGTGGGCATGTCACTCAGATCAGCTGCTTCTCTATGCCAAAGTAAATGCTGCAGAGTGTAAGCACGCTAAAAATTATATACTAATACCTATAATAACCTTTACGATACTTTATTTAGTATTAATAAGTAAACCTTAAGTCTAAAAAGCATAGTATAGATTATCCTATATATTACCTAGGGTCTTGCCTAAGAAAGAGGAGTTATTATAGAAACCTTAATAGTAATACTAAGGCAAACTCAGAATATATACCTCTTACTTACTTAGAGTTAGAGCAGATTTTATCGAATATTAAGTTGCTCACTTAGTAACTATAATTATACTTCCTACTACCTCTAATATAAACCTAAGCTTAGCAATCTAATAGATAGTATCTAGGGGCTCGCGCTAGTTATAAAAATATCCTATGCTAGTAGAACGCCTACTGCATAGCTATTACTAACTTATGTTTTTAGGTACTTAACTATTATAGAACGCGATCGGGCGAGATTAGGCTTATAATATTAATAAAACTAGGTTTTAGCCTATAGCATAGTAGATGCTAATATATTATTCGCTAAGGATAACGAGACTATTAAGAAATTTTCATAGCAATAGCAAAAGATGTTAGAATATAATAACGTAGTTTCTAAACTCAACGCTATTAGTAGAGGATAGATACTAAGATTTATAAAATAGTATAGGCTACTAAATATGCAACCTACTTAACTAAGCGTATTTATAGAAGTAACTAGATCCTTATTAAGGTCTTAGAGCTATCTAATATTAATTTTCTAGATATAAGCAGGCTTACCTTGAGAGGCGACGATACTAGCAATATTTCTAATTACTTAAACTTTAATAACCTACTGCATAGAGTCTATATATAGATACTTAAGACGTAATACAAAGACTCCTAAATTATATGAGAACGTACCTAGGACTTAATAAAAGCTCTTATAAGAGAGTTAACTTATAGTACGTTTCTTATAATATATAGGATCAGCTACTAAATAATAATTATTAAAGCTATAGAGGGTCTTCTAGAGGATAACGATATTGCTTTCAGGCTCTTTAATAATTCTAGCAAGGCGTCTTTCTTTTTATAAATAAGAGATTTCTAATATATAAACTAGCAAAACTTTAAAATAGAGCAATCTTAATTATAGCAAAGCGCAAAGAATCACACGAAGGGAGAAGATACTAAGTTAATAGATTATATATCTATAAGCATCTCTCCCTAGTATATTCCTAACTTCACTAAATATAATATAAATACTTAATAAAGAATAATTATAGCTATTAATTTGCATATGCTCTAAAAACTAGGAACTACCTATAGTACCTGAGACGATTTAAACTTAAGATATAATTACACCACTTAGTATTACTTACTAGTATTAAGGTAGATTCCTTATGAGAGCATACTAGGTTTTCTCTCTGCCTATTAATTTCATATAATACTAGGAAAATTAAGAATTAGTATAGAAAGTAAGCTATATGCTTAGATATTTATATATAATAGAACCTAATGTATAAGTAGGAAATATCACTAAGACTAGTTATAATAAGAAGATACCTTTCATACTACTATGAGAGGCCTTAAACTAACTAGTTTAAACTACTCGTTCTGCTATGCTATATAAATAGAATTAGAACTAAAGCCTTTAATTTCAAATCTTTTTGCAAAACGTTAGAATAAGTCTGATATTACTACTTAACCACCTATAGCATCAAAGTCCCGCGGGATGCCTTAGGGATTATATTAGTAGATATATTAGCTATAGGCGGATGCTAGATAACGGCTATACCTTCGGGCTTTGCGGTTTAGAAGCCTTAAGGCTAATTGCTATATCCCTAAGTAAGACTATTGAGCAGATAGGCACGTCTCCTAAGTAGCTGGCATAATAATCTAGCTTAATATAGTAGTTAAAACAGGCTAAGCAGGATAAAGTAAAGGTATCCATAGGGCTTGCTTACATATACTAAGCTCAAGAGTATAGAGCCTATATCCTTATTGAGGACCTAGCTATATATACTAGATATAGCAACCTATTATTAGTGCCTTGCTATTATACTTAGTAGCTTGCTAAATAACCCTAGCAAGTACTAGGTTAGTTAATAGGGTTACACTATTATATAAGCAAACACTATCTAAAAATAGCCTGAAGACTGACTTAATTACCTATATGTAGTAAAGACGCATAATATAAATATAGCTATATTAATTTTATCTAGTAGTCTAAATATACTCTTAAGCCTGCTCTTAAAGTAATAGTTAGTCTAGTTAATATAAACCTAGCTAGTAATAAATAAATACCTCTATATTATCCCCTTTAAAGATACCTATACCACTATTACTTATATTAAGCAATATAAGCTTCTATAGTAGAGCATTAGGAAATAACTACTACTACTAGATCTAACCTCTAAGAACCCCGCTAGACCTTAAGGTATAGCTAAGCTATGATCCCCTAATAAGTGCTATACTCTCTAGGGATATTGCGCGAGTTTAACTCCTTACCTAGTAAGGATATATAGTTACTAGGTTAGATAGCTAGGCTCCGTATAATGCCTATATTTAAGGGATAGATATAATATAGGTGCTTTTATTAAATCTAGATATTAATTTTAATTTAGAACTTCTAGGAAATAATAAGAGAACTCTATACTATCTACTCTATACTCTAGCTATGTAGTTTTAAGGAAGCAAGGTAAGTATTATATAGCTTCTCCTCCTTACTAGCGTAGATCCTTTCTAGTAGGATAATCTTAGTAATACTACCTTATATCTACTTTCTAGATTAATATACTAGGATAATCTATTAGATAGCCTAAATATGAGATCGTAATAGCGCGAGTTTAAACTTGAAACTAAATCCCTAGATATCTTGAGATACTTACTATTTAGAATATATATATATATAAGGCATGCTACTAATAATAAGCCTCTTAATAGCGTGAATAACTATAGCAATACTGCTCTTATTACATTACTATTAGATAGTAATACTGAGGCTTCTAAGCTTTTATTACAGAGTAGAGCAAGGAGGGATATTATAGGAGAGTTAAAGTCAATATCTGTAGGTCCCGAATCGGAACGTCCTGATCCCAAAACGATAATCTCGAATTATCATAATATTATAGATAGCCTCTTGGATATGGAATAATATATATAACTCTAATTATTATACTTAATATTAAATTAATATATATTTATACCACTCTATCTTATAATAACTTGCTCTTCCCTATATATATGCTTTTCTACCTTATATGACTCTGCGTGTAGCGGTATCTATCTTAGCTACGACTCACGCATAGAAGAACTAGCTCCTAGCATCCGATTTCCTAAATTCTTCTTATCTTAAATAATAGAATCTAATATCTCTACTTAATCAGATCTCTTATAACCTAACCCTGCTATCGAATAACAGAGGATCTCCTTAACTAATAACTCTAGTTTTGCAACGTAGTTTTCCGCACTCTCTGAAAGCGTATAATCAGGCAACTCTAACGATATTTATTGCGCAGAATTCTAAGTCTCTATTAAGTAATCCGCAATTATCTAGATATCGCTCTTAATTAATATAATATTCATTAAGTGCTAATTAAGAGATAAACGTATTCACACTAAAGGATTAGCTTGTTTTTTAATATATTTCTGCTAGAGAAGATAGATATTCCGCAAATAGAGTACTTTCTGCTCCTGTTCGCGTTCCCTGTCTTGTAGTTTGAAAATCCTTTGCTTTTGCTAAAGAATCTGTTCCTGCTGCTTGAAAATTATACCTTTTAACTGCTAAATGCATTAGTCCTGAGACTCGATCTTCTTTTATAGATATATCTTATCGAAGGGGGAAGCATAGCAGCTCTATATATATCCGATATATTAGCTTTGGATAGGGATATAAGCATCAATTAAAGGCTATAAAGATAACAAGATTTCAAGCAGATATTAGGTGGGGAATAGAGTATTTATAGCAGAAAAGCGATAGGTAGCAGCTCCTAGGAGCCAGATATAACTACGGATATAAGTAGAAATTCATAACGAGTATGGTTTTAAGTTGATTTATTATTACTAGGCTATGGAGGACTACCTAACGTTCTATAATTCTGAGGCGAATCTTCGCTATATATAGGGCCTTATATAAGGAGCCTTAGTATATATAAGTATCCAGGCTTCCTTCCCTAGGCTATTCTAGTAAGAGAAGCTAGTTGAGGATTAACCTAATAAATAGACCTTTGCTCACTATCTCTTAGTAACTTAACTAAGGGTTTAAAGTAGTAATACTACCTATCTTACTTTATTATTAGTACCTCCTTTAGTTAGTTTGCTACTATCCTTAGTCCTCTAGCCCCTAGATTTCTCTATAGATTAAAGCACTAGTCCCTATCCCTTATAATAAGATATAAGTAATAACGTGTTGCGAGTAACGTACGGCAGAGGGCATCGTGTGCGTGAAAAAACGTGTATATGTGTAGATATCTGTGGGAAAAAGGAGGGCAGCAGGGATCGCGAGGGCAAGGGTTATATATACCCCTGCGAAGACCCCTGCTACGCGTGTCTATGCGAAATACCCCCCTAGGAGCGATATATTTATCGCTTCTAAAAGGCCCTACGAAGTATATATATAAAAGAAACCGAGATAAAACGAAGCTATTCCCACCCCTCTATAGAACGTACTCGACGCAGAGGAGCTATCCTAACCGCCTATAGACCGTACTTAATATAGGCAGCCTACTATACCTATCCCTCAGCCCCGCGGAACGTGCTTAACGCGGGCGGCGGAACGTACTTAACGCCGGAGGGCTTATCCTAACCGCCTACGGACCGTACTTAATATAGGCAGCCTACTATACCTATCCCTCAGCCCCGCGGAACGTGCTTAACGCGGGCGGCGGAACGTACTCAACGCCGGAGGGCTTATCCTAACCGCCTACGGACCGTACTTAATATAGGCGGCCTATTATACCTATCCCTTAGCCCCGCGGAACGTGCTCAACGCGGGTAGCGGACTGTACTTAATGCTAGAGGGCTCTGAAACGTATCGGAGTTGGGATCCTAGGCGACGATATCGAGGGAAGTAGTTATAGGGCTTACGTAGGCTAGTCTCGTAGCAACGCGAGCGTTATAGTTAATAGCGTAGCGGTTGAGTTTATTATAATAAGGCTTTTGTACGCGTTACTCGCGTAGCAAAGGGGATTATATAAGTATCGTTAAAGAGCTGGGCTTATAACTATTACAAGTAATATATAGCAGAGGGTATCGTATGCATAAAAAAACGTGTATATATATAGATATCTATGGGAAAAAGGAAGGCAGCAGGGATCGCGAGGGCAAGGGTTATATATACCCCTGCGAAGACCCCTGCCACGCGTGTCTACGCGACATAACGCATAGAGTATTATATTAATAGAGTCTTTAAACTATCCATTAGTATATACCTACTTATATATTACCTCAGGATAGTTATTAGTAATTATTATAGAAGAATTTTCTATAGTAGTAGTTAATATATAGCTATGAGATTTAGGTAGTAGAGCTCTAGATTAATTAAAAAAGGGAGAATTAGTAAGTAGTATTACTTAGTTACTAATATAGTTCTTATGGTAGTATAAAGTTATATAATCCTAGCTATCCTTAGTAAATAAAGCTATAGTTAATATAAAGGTTCTGCCTTACTTAGTAGAGGGAAGTTAAGCAGCTTTTCTATAGTAATTGGTAGCTAATTATTAGAATTCTAGTAATATTCTTAATATAAACCCTAAGATAAGCTATCTAAGTTTATCTAGGTATTTCCTATAGTTATTCTTAAATTTCTTAAGAATCCTTAAAAACTAAATAGCTAGGTCTCTTTTATAGCTATCTCTAAATTTTAGAAGGCTATAAATCTACTTATATATTATAGTATTAAGAGACTATATATTAATAGGTATAGAGTAATAAGAGTATTTAGAGTAGCTATATAGCTAAACTTCTAGTATAGTATACTAAAAGGTGCTATAAACTATTAATAATGAAGATTTATCCTTAGAAATACTAAAATCACCAAGCTTAATAAAGATCTCGCCTCCTAACTAGTATTGCATAAGAATGTTATTAGGTTTAATATCCCTATATAGAATAGGCGGGTTTCTACTATATAAATGTGTTAATGCTAATAGATATTAGTAAAGAGTCGTTAGAATTTCGTTATATAATAGATTTATTTAACTAGCTAACGATCCGCTAGGTATATACTTAAGGAATAACTAAGGAGATAGAGTAAATAATGCGCTAAGCAGAGCAATGATATAATCCTGAGTGCATTAGCTAAGAACCTATATTAGATAAGTAGAGGTACTAATATATAAAACCTATCCTATAATATATACTTCTTTCTCCTATTTCTTATAGATATGCTGCTACTATATAGTAATAATGATAGGTTCCTTAAGTATGAATTCGCATCTAGAACTTATATCTTATAGATAGGTAACTAAGCTATAAGTTCCCTACCCTAACTTCCTTTTAAGGTAGATTTCTCCTTTGCTAGGTATATTGTCACTCGCCTTTTGGTGATGTAGTCGGCTACCGCGTGGCATTCCACGTGACCACGGTTGGGCTTAACGCCCATCCTTTAAGTAGGAGACTTCTAGCAGATAGCTTAGAAGGCTTAGCTATTATAGAAGATATTACTATATACCTATAATTACTTATTATACTATTTATTATTATTTATACTTATATTGCTCTTTTCCTCGTTTTACTCGCAGTCTTAGCGACTACTATTATAGCCCTAGGCTAGTAGGAAGACTATAATATCTAGTAGTATAACCTATCTCTTTTTTTCCTTATTTAAGACCTCCTTTATATTATAAAGACTCGTAATGAGGTAGAGGACTCGGACTTAACCTCAAAACCTCCTCCTAAAAGTATTTATATATTAAAAGGAAGGAAGGTAAAGAAGTTAAGGAGATAGAGGTCTTAATTATTAACTTATATAGCTAACTATTCGAGTTTAATATTAAATTAGCATAGTAATCCCTCTCTTATAGAGGAATATTATAAAATAGGAGATATAGCTAGAATCGGATATTATAACGAGGCTTATAGGCTCTATAGTTTCTAGTAGGCTTACGAGGATTATAACTTTACCCTTAGCTTTAGCGAATAATCTTATAACTAGATAGCAAACCTCGCCTCTCTTAAATAGGATAATAACTATATACCCTATATAGATATTGTTAATATAGGCTAGAAGGCAAAAGCTAACCTATGCTATTATTAGATACTTAAGCCTAATAACTATATAGCTATATTAATTAGTATTATTAATACGATTATAGCTATAAGGGATACTCTAGTAATAGTAGCACTTTTTATACTCCTATCTAGAGAAGAAAGCATTTATAGAGCTAGTGAGAGAATTACCCTTCTGCCCCCGAGAAACGAAAGAGTTATAACTCCTATCTAGTCTAGCTAGTTAGACGTTGAACCCCTAGGACCTCCTATTAAAGCAAGAGCTATAGCAGATAATATTTATAATAAGAGCAGTAAAAACCCCGAACTATAAGTTATAGCACTAGAAGATATTATTTTAGGACTATTAGAGTGAAAAATTTATAGAATACTATAAATTCTTTATAATATTACGATAGGCCTGCTAAAGTAGGACCTATTAGTAAGGAGGACCTAGCTACTATAGTAGACTTTAGCGCTACTACTAATATTTTTATTATTATCCTAGGGGCTATATCTAGAGCTACTAGACTAGGGTCTTAAGGCGTTACTCCTTCGCGTATTTAGCTAGCTCGAGGCTAATACTAGGATGCTATAGCCCGCAGGAACCCGATAGGAAGGTAGATTTACCTAATAATATAGTATTTTTTAGCTAGATATTAATAAGAAGTATAATATAGAGCCCGTCTTTTATAACTAGGATATTCTATATTATAAGGAGATAGATCTATAGATCTCTAGCTTAGATACTAAAACTACTAGCCTAGCTATAGTATTAGAGATTATATAGAATTAGAGCTCTCTACTATGAGGAAAAGCACTTAGCTAGTAGGAATACTAACTTAGGCTAATTAAATAATAGAACTACCTCTATATAGGATATTACGCCCTATATAATGCTATTAGGAGACGTTTCGCGCTAACTTAATAAGAATCTATCTAATAGATCGCTATATATAGGTTTATTATAGAAGACCTTAAGGGAGATAAAGATATTTATAACTTTGCTTAGAACTATTTTAAATATAGCAGAGCGTAGATAGGACTAATATCTATAGTTAGCTAGCTATTAATAATCTTCTATAATATAATTAACCTAGAGCTTTAGCAATTCCTAGACGAACTAACTACTAGCAATACTCTCTAGGATTACCTTAATATAGCTGAGAAAAAACGCAAGGCAGTTTAGCGCAGACTCTAGGTGCTAATTAGCGTTAATTATATAATAGAAGAATCTAATAATATAATATAGACTAATAATAAGGGATTATAATAGAATAACCGAGACTTCTAATAGGATAATTATAATAATCCGCAACCCTAATAACGTTATTAACCTTAGTAGCGTTTAGAGCCTTAGCAACGCTTCTAGCGCTCTAATAACTATTAAACCTAGAAAGATCGCTACCTATAGAACTAGCTATAGAGAAACCTATGTTTTTAACGTTATATGAAATATAATAGACTAGGATAGACTAACTTAGACGCCTATTATATATAGGAGGACTATAATAACAACTATAATATTAATAACCTCGTCGATAGCAGCTATATCCTACTAGATATATAGGAAGTCCCCCACGATTTAGCTGCCCTATTAGAGCAACTATGCAAAGAGGAAACGGTAGGCTAGATAATAGATATCGCGTTTATAGCGAGAAGCCTGCTAGGGAGCTCCCTAACTGCTTCAGTTATAGACTCTGCTATATACTATATTAATAATATAGTGAATTTTATAGGTCTTATTGCAATTCCCCTAGCAAATAATGCATAGGTATTACTTAAGAAAAACTAAATTATTAATACCTAGGTAAAACTAGTGAAATGAATAATACTAGCTAAATAGATATATCTCCGCCTTAATATAAAAAGCGATAATATAGCTAGCTTAGAGGAAGTCTATATTAATATAGGCGCCTTTATAACTCTAGTTAATAGGAACTAGGTGCTATGCTTTGCGCGAAATCCTATGTTTTAAATAATAGAACTATGGAAGATAAATATAATAGACTTAACCTTTTAGATAATAGAGCAGGTTATATTTAACTTCTATATCCTAGGTACTATTAGTAACGTGGAGATCTATAACTATATTATTATTATAGCTAGAGTTATAAACACCCTTAGAGCGAATCTTCTACTAGGTATACCGTTCTATAAAGATCACAGGCTAGTTATAGACTTTAATAAGGGTATAGTTAAGTTCCGCTTAGTATATAAAATATAGTATCTAGTTTAGTTCAGGAGATAGCATTTAGTAACTAGACGAGTTAATAACGCCTATATTATAGTTATACCCTTGCAGAGCGACGTATTTATTGTTACTAGCTTTATTAACCTCCCTAAGTCAAGCTAGCAAGGCTCTAATACTTAGTAGTTTTAATCTGGTTATATTAGCATAGTTAATATAATAGTTATAGTAGATAACCCTAAGCTTATCCTTATGCGAAATATAATAGATAGGCTAATAATAATCCTAAGAAGCTAGCAGCTAGGCTATATTATCCTAATAGAAATAGAGGAGATAGCTAATCTTATTAACTACGTAGATATTATTACCCTTATAGGAGGAGAATCAAACTCGCGCTAGTTCTCGCAATCTAAATTCGATAGGGCTATAGGAAATATAGCAGCTAGTGCGTAGTTTATAACCCTGCTTGCTAAATCTAGCCTAGGACTACCTCGTTAAGTAGATAATATTCTATCCTATAGAATATCTAAGCTAAAAGATATCCTAGTTATATATAGCAAGGATAGAGTTAAGATCTATAATTAGGATGCGGTTTTTACTAGTAGACTTAAGGAAATCCTCGATAACTAAGATATCTATTGCAATAAGGGGATTATACTTATATTAGATAACTAACGTATATATATTAAGCTTATTAAAGGGTAATAAAACCAGAAAGCTATAGCAAAGCCTTACCCCCTTAGTGCTAAAGACCTCGAAGTCGTTGAGAATATCTATAGCAAGATATATACTAATAGTAAGATAGTGTGGGGTAATAGGCTAATCCTAGTCGTCTATCCGCTCTTTATTATATAGCAAGTAGTTAATAGTATGAAAAAAGGCAGGGTTATTATTAACCTCCGCCCTCTTAACTGAATTACTATCCTAGATATATACCTGCTTCCCGACTAGATAATATAATAGACGCCCTTAGAGGGAAGAAATATATAATAATATTTAATACTACTAGGTTCTTCTACTAACTACTAATTTACTTAAGATATTATAATAGGATAGTAGTAATAAGTCCCCGCGGTATCGAGGTTTCTAATATTATCCTCATAGGATTTAAGAACTCGCTAGCTTATGCCTAGCGTTTTATAGATCGCCTCCTATATAACTATAGGCA
Source organism: Colletotrichum sansevieriae (assembly GCA_026260285.1). Lineage (NCBI taxonomy): Eukaryota > Fungi > Ascomycota > Sordariomycetes > Glomerellales > Glomerellaceae > Colletotrichum > Colletotrichum sansevieriae. The sequence continues at coordinate 46,516 of JAOQIF010000078.1, read as the reverse complement.
CTTTGCTTAAGTATATATTAATAATATTATTATCTTTAGTAATAATAACGAGGATTATCTCTAGTATATTAATATTATTCTTAAGCTCTTTAAGAATAACCGCCTTTATATTAGACCTAAGAAGTCCTTTGTAGGGTTTCCTAAAGTAAGACTCCTTAGCTATATTATAAATACTATTATAAGAACCTCTACTTCTTAAAACTCTCTATATATCGAGAGATACCTTAGAATAGCTAGATAGCTATAACGTAATATACCCTAGTATAATATTATTATAACGCTGCTATAGGATAGAAAGACCCGTCTTATTACGAAACTCTATAATAAAAATATGCTTCCTAATAGTCTATTAAAAGTAGTTCGAATAAAGAGGGTCTAAAAGGTGTTATTTAAGCTAATACTAAGCGAGTAAGAGGCGTGGAATACCCTCTAAGAGAATCTCTATAACTAGGTTATAAGATACTACTATAATCTAAATAAGCTTATATTTTTTAAGGTTAATACTTATAAAAGCAGCTTTAGGCTTATAGTATTCTAACTAAGTATCTTATAGAATAGTACTAATATACCTAGTAAAGATATTACATAAATCTACGTCTAACTAGTGCTTTTTCTATCTAAGGTTATATCGCCCTTAGAAAAGCAATACTTCGCTATAGAGGTAGAGGTAGTAGTAGTAGTATAAGCTATAAAAAAGCTCTATAAGCTCGTATAATCGAATAAGCACCCTATATAAATTCTTATAAATCACGTAGCTAGGAAGGGAATTCTTATATATACCTCGCTACGGACTATAGACCTTAATAAGGCTAACCTATAGCTTGCGAGCGCTGCGAACTACTTATTATAATTCAACCTTAATATTACTTATATACTAGGGAAGCTTAACGTTATCCCCGATGCCTTCTTGCGCCTGCTATTACTTATAGCCTCAGGCTGAGCTAATAAGTTTGAGGATAGCGATATTCTTATAGAAATAACCTATAGCAATAATAATAACAACGTAGGATTTATAAGTATAGTTAACTAGTTAGCTAAGAAGTCCTAAGCCTATAGAGCAATAGGGGAGATAACTATAAGCATTTCAGAGGATTTTATCGCTAAGATTATAGATAATTATACTAACGATACGAGGTATAGTAAAATTCTTAAATAGCTCCGATCCTAGCAGAAGGAACTAGGTAAGTAGTAGTTACTATTTAACGCTACTACTAAGGAAAATAGCGCTAGAGCTGCTAGGAGGGCTCTAAAACGCTATTAAATAACTCCTTAGAGTCTATTACTAGAAGGGCTTATCCTTTATATAGCTACTAATAGCACCTAGAGACTCTATATCCTATGCAAGTTAGTACCTGCGATTCTCCGCCTTAGCTATAATAAAAAATACTACTTTAGCGTAGACTATATAATAGTAGAAATATCGACTTTTTAGTTCTATAATAAGAAGTTGTTCATAAGATAATATATTACCTACTATAACTAGTGCAAAGAGAACTAGATCGACTGCTACAAGCTACTAGGATAGCTATAACCTATCCCTATTATAGATATCCCTTATGATATTATTACTATTAACTTTATTACTAATATACCTAAGGTGCTATCCTAGGGAAGTCCCTACGCCCTGCTAGGTTTCCCGGAGTTAGATATATTAGCAATAGTAATATATAAATTCTTAAAGAAGATAATCCTTCTAGTAGGATATTTAACTTATAGAGCAAAAGAATAAATAATAGTCCTACTCCGCGGATTTTTCCTCTAAGACTAGGGAGTTCTATATTATATTATTAGTAATTAGGATCCTAAGTTTATCTCTATAGTATAGTATATAATATTTAATACCCTCTATATTAAGCTCCTCCTCTTAATAGTATACTACCCCTAGATAGACTAGTAGAGCAAAAGAATAAACTAGACTACTGAAATTGCAATATAGTTCTATATATCTAAATCCCCTAATATACTATAGACTGATATACTACCTGCCCTATAGTATAATCTTAATAACTCCCTATCTACTATAATTAGATAATTACTAAACGAGGTTATACTCGGATTTAAGCTACGGAGTATCCTCGATATAGTTATATAAATAAGCGCCCTAACTAAAAGCCTTAATATCCTTAGGAAGATATATCAGAAGGAGGTACTACTACTTATTAATATAGCGAATACCTCGTATAAGGAGAGATATAATAACTACTACTCTAATATAACTTTTAATAAAGGGGATGAAGTCTAGATATAACTTAGCAAAGGATTCTACTTACTAGGATAATATAATAGCAAATAGACCTCTAGATAGATAGAACCCTTCTTAATTAAATATATTATTAATCCTCTCGCTTATAAGGTAGATATTCCTAAGTACTAGTAGGTTTACCTAATCCTCTCTATAGCCTAGCTATATAAGCTAGCCTAGGGAGAAGACCTATTTAACTACGAGACTTAGCTGCTAAAGCCTATTAAGGTTAATAGTAGTAAGAATTAGGAACTTAACTATATTATTAAATAAAGAGTCTTATAGAGGAGTTATAAACCTACTATTAAATACCTTATCTAGTGGAAAGGCTTTATAGCAAAAGATAATACCTAGGAATAAAGAGACTCCCTATTACATAATATAAGCGATCTTATTAATAAGTATAATACTAAATTCCCCCTTAACTAGGATAATAAAAGAGCTATAAGAAGGCGCGCACCTTATATATAACTAAATAGTTTTCCTATCCTTTCAATAGGATAAATATATCTATCCTAAATTAATATTAGGACTATAGGTTTCCCCTTTATTATTACTATTTTTGCTATTAACTACTCTTTCCTCAATCTCTCTATCTTATATTAAAATAAATAAGAAGGAGCAGAGGGTGCTAACTTTTATATACCTTCCTTACTAACCTCTATTATAAAAATTTTTTTATACCTTCCTTTCTATTTATTATACCTACTTACTTTTTATTTAAGCGTACCTATATCCTTTATTTATTTACTTCTCTCCTATATATTAATTATTACCTAATAGACCTCCTGTAATAAGCAATAATATTATCCTAATCTGCTAAATATAGCCTCCTAAACGCTAGCCTAACTAATACTATTATAATAATAGCTTCCAAAGGTAAGGAAGTTACTAAAAACTATAAGGTCCTATCCTCTTACCTATCTAATAATAGTAGTAGCTAAGATAAGGGTACTAACCCCTAGAACGACGAGGTGCTTAACCCCATCTCCCCGCGCTAAGGTAGCAATAACTAAGTTAGTAACTATAGTATTAACCTTAGTACTCTAGTTAAGACTTATAAGTCTACTACTAAGAAGAAGAAGCCCTATAAGGACTATAAGAAGGGTAAGCAGGCAGCTAAGAAGAACTTCTTTGCTATAGATACTAAGACCTAATACGAGGAGGTTATTAATAATAACGCTAATAATATTTAGAATAATAATACCTAGGCTACTAAGCTAGTCTATATTATCACTAGTACTACTACTAACGTTAAGGAGCCCGCTCTAGCTAAAACTGCAGCTACTACCCCTTATAAGACTCCTAAGAAGGGCTACCCTAGCCCTATAGCCTAGCGCTAGTAGATTAATAAAGCGAAGGCTCATATTAATAACGCTTTTCTATACTACTCCGATATAATCCTTATCGAGGAGATTGAGAAAATCCTCGATAATATCGAACCTTTTGAGAATATATCTTCTAACCTCTATATTAGATATATCTAGGATACCCTTAAGTAAGCGTATAATATATATATTAATAGTAATACTTATAGCAAGCTTCTCCCTAGTTACGCCTAGGTCCTTGCTATATATTTTTATAATACTTATAGTTATGCTAATAGAATTATTGCTAGTAACCTTATTATAATAAACTATATTAACCTCCTTTCCGTTGCCCCGCTTATTAATATTAGTAATATTACTACTATAGACCTATTAGCCTGCAAGGATGCTAAAAACGCAAAGGATCTCGCTAATAAGGCCGAGGGTAATATTTAATACTGTTATTAATAGTATCTAATAGGAAATCCTTCCTCGCCTCGATACTATAGAGGCTAACGTAGCTAATATGGATACTATTAATATTAATGCTATTAGCGAGCATCTCGCTAAACTTAAGAACGATAGCATATCTAAGTAGGTAGTTGCTAATAAGATTTATATAGCTATTAATATAGTTAAGACTAAGGAGATGATAAGCCTTCGCGCTAAGATCGCAAACCTCTATACTATAATCGAGGGTCTCTAGCATACTAGCAATAAACAACCTACACCTAGCGATACTAGTAATAATAGTGCTACTAAGCGCTAGTAGATATCTAAGTTTGATATACTCCTCTATAAGTATAACGCCTAATTAATAATATTATAGTGATTTCTAGTAATTAAGATATAAAGAAGGAGAGAAGGGAATATTAAGTATATATATCCTAGATCGATAGAGATAGTAATTAGGATAATTACTTTTTAAAAAGGGGATATATATTATATGCTTTTTAGTAATATAGTTAGCTACTGCATAGCATTCTATATAACTATAGTTAGGCTTAATGCCTATCCTTTAAGTAGGAGACTTCTAGTAGATAGCTTAGAAGGCTTAGCTATTATAGAAGATATTACTATATATCTATAATTACCTATTATACTATTTGTTATTATTCACGCTTATATTGCTCTTTTCCTCGTTTTACTCGCAGTCTTAGCGACCCCTATTGTAGCCCCAGGCTAGTAGGAAGACTGTGATATATATACTTCCTATTTAGTAGCTTAGTACCTAGATATTCTAGTAAGGTAAGTCTATTAAATAGGTCCTTAGTAGATACCACGCGATATAGAAAGTATCTAATATGATTAATATATTTAAGTAATATAATATCATAATGTAGAATAGAAACGAAGAAGGATACGGTATAATCTACTAAGATAATAATATACTTCTTATTTAGAATCTTATGGCTACTAATAATCTAGTAAAAGTTACTCTATTTCCTATACCTCTTACTATTATAAGTAACTTTAATACCTATAAGAGAACCTAAGTCCTTAATAATAAGATAGCTTATATCATTAAATATAAAAGAGAAATAGTAGGTACTAATTCCACGATAGGGTAGAATAATATTATAATCTAGGCCTGAGCTAATTACTACTCTATAACTAGTTCTTAGAATATCGCTAAATCTCAGTTTAATATATAGAAGGTAGTTATAAGGTGATATGTTAGGGTTTATTACGGGTTCTATTAACTTTTGCTTATAGCAGTCAAAGCTACGCTCTATAAACTTAATTGATAGAGGGGTATAGCGGGAGCTTGCTTTAATTATATTAGTAGTCCTTTATCCTGTATTAGCAAATAGATATAAATATATAATAATATCTCCTTCCTTTATAATACTTATAGTAATATTAGGAGGGAGTGAAATCTAAAGATAAGGCTATTTAATTACTTGTAGTAGAGAAAACAAGGCGTTTATTAGTATTATAAAGACTATAGTACTACGCGGCTAAAACTTCACTTAATTAGCTAGCTATAGGGCTAGCTAGACATATAATAGTATAAGCACTATAGCAAGGATATATAGGTCGCTAAAGTACCTATATGAGCATAATTTATCCACTTTTTATATAGCTAACTCATTTGCTAATAGAGGAATGCCCTATAATAACTCGTATTTAAGAAATTAGCTTAAATAATTATAAGAAACTACTTGCTTTCCCGCTATATGAAATTTGTTTTTTCCTATGTTATGATAGAACGAAGTTATATAGCTAAGGTAAATGTGTAAGGGACTGGATACCTAGACTGGAGAAGCCGGAGACGCTTCGGCTAGTATAGGCCGAAGGGATGGAGAGGCCTGTAGGTCTAGGGCATAGAACCGTTATAGCGAAGACCTAGCGAATACTTGCTAAAGGCTAGAAATAAAGGATCTTAGAGGAAGCAAGCAAAAGTAGCATAATAATACCGATCCTATCTTTTAGGTGCTTCTGCTATTAGTTTGACCTAGCTATGGCTCTTAGCCCCTCGATACCTTTACAAAATGCTATAGATGGTCTTTTTTATATAAATAATAAGGCGCTCTGCGATTTCATAATATACTACTATCTGCCTAGTAGAAACTATAAGCTACTCGTAGATAACTAGGAAAGGCTTTCTAAAGCTAACTAGCTTTATCTTATAGAGAGGCTTAAGTAAGCTCTATTAATTTGCTAACTACGCATCTATAGTACTAGTTCTAATTAATATAGGGCATAAGAACGAGTGCTCGCGCAGAGCCTTTTAATATATTTCTAACTTCTAGACCTAGATATACTTAATACATGCCTTCATATAGTATTTAATAGCAAGGATGATTTAGGACCTAATATGCGATTTGCTAATTTATCCAAACCTAATAGCTCTAAATTTAATCCTGAGGCTGAGAAGATAAGATATAAAAGAGAATTATACTAGAGCCTTTTTAAAGCTAGCAGCTAACTATGATATTGTAAGGGACTGGATACCCCGACCGGAGAAGCCAGAGACGCTTCGGCTACTACAGGCTGAAGGGAGGAGAGGCCTATAGGTCTAGGGTATAGAACCCTCATAGCGAAGACTTAGCAAATACTCGCTAAAGGCTAGAAATAAGGGATCTTAGAGGAAGTAAGTAAAAGTAATATAGTAATATAGACCCTACCTTTTAGGTGCTTCTACTATTAGTTTAACCTAACTATAGCTCTTAGCCCCTTAATACCTTTATAATTCTTTTGCTTCTACCTTACTTTAGGAAGGTTAGTAATAATAATAGCACTACGCACCCGAGCAACGCTTATTAATTAGGCTAAAGAACTTACGCCTAATATTCGCTAAGAGCGGAGCGAAATAGCCTGCGCGAACTTTTATAAGGAAGCTAACCCTAGTAAGTAGTTAGAGGATAATATAAGCTAACGAGGGGAGGTAAGAAGCTATGCTTTAAGCGAGGCTAGGGGCCCTGAAGAGAACGGGCTACTTACGCTAAATGCTCGCTATATAGATACTAAGCATATATAGGAGAATAGGGTATATAAGACCCCTTCTTATAAACCGGATAGGCTAATAGGCTAAACGTCCATAGCTATAGCTAATAGGCTAGCCTAAGCCGGAGGGTTAGATAAAGCAACTAGCTAAGTGCTAATACGATAGATTATAACTATAATAGCTAACTAATAGGAGCTAATTACTACTACGCTAAGCAACCGAGCTCCCGCTAAGCGATCGCTTAAGGTTTATAAAAAACCCCTGAATTATAATATAGCGCGCCTTATTAGCAAATCTACTAGCGTAATAAGGGAAGATTAGCTCGTTATAATTAAAGAAGCTTATAAGCACCGCCCTAGCTGCTCTAATAGCTAGTATATCTAGTAGGCTTTAAGTATAATAGAGCATACCCTATAAATAGAATAGCAGAATTATTAGCAAATGCTTATAGATAAGTTAGGGAACTAGATAGACCCTAAATAGGAAGACTTCCGAATTTTCATAAGAAGGTAGCATATCGCACCTAAGCTCTAAGAATAGAACTACTATAATGCTCTAAGATAGTGCTACTAGAAGGATAATAAGAAACTAATTGCATATTAGGCTCGATAGGAGTCTATTAACTAAGCACTTAGCGAGCTAAGCACTAGTAATATAAAGGTGTACGCCTTCTTTTAGGGCCTTATTAGGACCCTAAAGGATAAACTCTTTAAGCAGGATATTAACTGCACTAATATATATACTATCGCTCTATATATATAGAGATTATAGGAGATCACGGAAGGGAGATATAGGGGAACGTCTGCTAGCTATTCTAAGTCGCATAAGCAACTATACTTAAGCTCTCTAGACCGCCCTTATAAGAGCAGCTTATAACCCCCTAGGTTAATAGACTTAAGGGATTGCTACCTAGAGACCTTATCCCGGAATAACTACTTAGCGGATGCTCGCATAACGCCTAGCGCTAGTAGTATATCTACTAATTCCTAGGGACCCTAATGCTATAACTATAAGAAGTATAGCTATATCTCTCCTAATTGTACCGAACCCTATGCGTAGCTAACGGGCAGCAATTGGAACCTAAACCCAAGGCGGGGCGGGATAAGTATAATTATAATACCTAGAGTAACTAACGCTAAAGACTCGGGAAATAAGTAAGCATAGATATAACCCCGAGGGGCTCTATGCTAGAAATCACCTTAGTTCTAGTAGGATAGACTATTAAGGGATAGGCGTTAGCACTCTAAGCATCTAGCGAAGTCGAACTAGAGGTTGATATAGATACCTATATAGTAGTAGATATTATATAAGAAGACCTTATTAAGAGGCTCTAACTAAAGGAAGCTATTAGTATTATAGCCCCTGAATTAGTGGATTTCTAGGGAAGGCTTATGCCTATAGGCAAGGTCTACTAGCTTATATTCTTCCTTATAAATAGTCGGGGTTACTTATAGAAGATTCGCTAGGCTTTTATTATAAGCCCTCGCCCTAAAGGAGCAGGAGATATCCTTCTATCTAACGATTTAATAGGATAGGAAGGTATCTATATAGATACCTATGCATATACCTAGTTATATAAACCCCTCTCGCTCACTAAGCTAGAGGTAATTGCCTAAGAGATTATAGAGAATAGCTAATAGGCTTATATTATATATCTAATAGGTGCTATAAGCCCTAATAAGAAGGATATAGAGTCCTTAGGCGAAGACTCGCTAGAGAATAAATAGGAGAAGAAAATTCCTAGGGAACTTTAAGACTTTACTAATATTTTTAATAAGGAGAATATAAAGAAAGTTCCGAGGCTAAAGGGAGTAGTATACTATATTAAACTAAAACCTAGCAAGGAACCCCTATATAAACCGATATACCCTATATTAGTAGAGCAGTTATAAACGCTCGCTAAGTATATCCGGGATATAGAGGCAGCAGGCTATATACGCCGCTTAACTAGCTCTATAGGAGTACTAGTGCTATTTATGCTTAAGAAGGATAGAAGCCTATAACTATATATAGATTATAGGGGACTAAATAAAATCATAGTAAAGAACCGTTATCCTCTACTACTAATTAGCAAGCTTCTAGATAGGCTTGCTAGAGCGAAGTTTATCTTGAAGATTAACTTAAGCGAGGCATACTACTAAATTGCAATTAATAAAGCAGATAGGTAGAAAATAGCGTTTAGAATGCGATATAGGCATTTCGAGTATACTATAATGCTATTTAGGCTTATGAATACCCTAGCAACTTTCTAGGCGTATATCTACTAAATACTTACTAACCTTCTAGATACCTGCAATATTATATACCTAGATAATATTCTAATCTACTTAGATATAAGGGAATAGCATACTAAGGACCTCTATACTATCCTATGCTGCCTAAGGGCTGCTGAGCTATTTATAAAACTAAAAAAGTGCGACTTCTACTAGATAGAAGTGGATTTTCTAGGGTTCTATATTACCTAAGATAGCATCAGGATAGACCTGGATAGAGTCTAAGCAGTCGCTAAATAGCTAGTGCCTAAGTCTTTTAGAGATATCTAAGTATTCCTTGGTTTTTATAACTTTTACTATAAGTTTATTATAAGATACTCTTATATTATAGCCCCTATAACTAGCGCGCTCAAGGGAAGCTAGAATAGCACGAAGTCGGGAGCCTTCGCCTAGATAGGGGAGATATAGACCATATTTAAGATACTTCGGAGAGCATTTGCTAAAGCCCTAATACTAAGATACTATAACCTAACGTTAGAAACTAGGGTCGAGACTAATATATCTACTTAGGCAGCATCTAGTATGCTTTTATAGAAATATAGTATAGTTTAGCACCTAGTAGCCTTCTAGTTAAGGAAGCTCTTAGATATAGAGAGGCGCTAGGCTATAGGGCAGTAGGAACTCCTTGCTATTATAGAAAGTTTAGATTACTAGGCGTAGTACCTATAAAGACTCCCTGAGAAATTCGTAATACTTATAGACTATATAGCGCTAAAAGGAGTGCTTACTACGCCTGCGCGGGATATTTATAGAAGACTCGCGCAATAAGTCTATTACCTATTAGTATTTAACTTTGAAATCTAGCATAGGTCGGGGGTTATTAACCTAGTAGATAGACTATTGCAACGCCCTAACTATATAGTAGAAGATACTAAGGTGGACGATATACTTCCTACCCTTAGAAAGAAACTTAGGCTTATTAGCTAGCTTTTAGCGAATATTCGCTAGTATATCGCTAAGCTCGAAGGAACTATAGTAGTTGCGAGAACTTATACCCGAGCCATCTAGCGAAGCATGCAAGAACCTTACTAGAGGGCTAGCTCCAAGGTTAAGGGATCCTCACCCTTAAGTTAGCACTACCCTATAATAAGTACTAATAAGCTATTATATATAAGTATGCATATTAGCGCTATTACCTATACGAAAGCATATACAGATACTACGCTAACTACTCCACGAGAGAATAGCAATAAGCCAGAGGACTCAGGGGGAGCTAGGGTTACTATACCGGAATAGTATATCCTATATGCTATAATAAGGGAGCTTATTTAGGATAAAACAGCTTATATGCTATAACTAGGCGCAGATCTCGAACAGATAGTTAGAGGACTGCAGGCTAAAGACCCCTTCTATAGAGATATCACAACTAAGGTCCGCCGAGATGCTAGGGAATACTAAGGATACTAAGTTAATAAGAATAATATCCTTTAGTTTAGAAGAAGACTTATTATCCCAGAAGAGGGATCTTTCTGCTATAAAATCCTAAAAAACTATTATAATGCGCCTAGATTAGGGTATATAGGAGCAAATAAGATAGCTAAGCTAATCTTACGAAAGTTTTATTAGCTATATTTAATAGAGGACGTATAGCAATATATCGCCGAGTGTCCGCGCTGCTAAGGGGCGCGCATACTACGGCATAAGCTATACGGGCTACTGCAAATACTAGAGCTGCTAGTATACCTATTCTAATAGATTTCCTTAGACTTCTTAACTAGCTTGCTAGAAAGTTGCTAAGATAATAGAGTTACCTATAATATAATCCTAGTAATTATATATTAGATAACTAAAGTAGCACGGTTCTTAGCGATAACTAAGCAGCTAGACGCTGCGGGTTTAGCGAGGATCCTATATCAAGAGATCGAGTGCTAATATAGCATGCTAGAGGTTATTATTAGTAACTAAGATAAATTAATCACTAGCTAGTTCTAGCGAGACTAGACCAAGGCCTAAGATATAAAAGGGCGTATCTCTACCGCATAGCATCTATAGATAGATAGCCAGACCGAAAGGATATACTAGACCCTAACTATATATCTTATAAAGTTTAGCGAAGGCTCGCATAACTAATAGGTAATATAACTAGTTGAGGCTGAATTTTTATATAATAATAGCAAATATGCTACTATTAGCATATCCCTATTCGAGGCCCTTATGGGATACTACCTTCGAATAGTTAACTACTACTTACTAAACGTGGAGATTAGGACTCAAGGGGTTAATAAAAGGCTTAAGAAGCTAATAGAGGTTCGCTAAAGAATAGCTAAGACCTAGCAATATATAACTAAGGTATAAGCTAAGAATGCAAATACTAGAAGAAAAGCGTAATTATACTATATTAGAGACGTTATAGGACTCTTAATAAAGAACTTCCGTTTCGCAAAGGGTTAGCAAAAGCTCGCCCTAAGATTTATTCCTATGCTAGTTATAGAAGTTATAGGCTCTAACGCCTATAGAGTATAACTCCTAGAGAAATATAGTAGAGCGTATAATATCTTCTCTATCGCTCTACTTAAGCTATAATATAGCTAAAAGCTCGCCGAGGGGTAGCTCCTAGACCTTAAAGAAGACCCTGAGGAATAGGAAGTCGAGGATATTATATTATAGAGGGAAGCGCTAATAGGCCCCCTATATTTAGTTAAGTAGAAAGGCTAGCTAGTAGAATATAATACCTAGGAGCCTGAAGAATACTTAGCGAACGCTTTATAAATCCTAGCCGGATTTAAGAAATAGCAGCGTAAGTTATATTATAAGTGGGATAACGAGTAGTATAGACTAATAAGAAAAGTTAATTAACTATAAGATAGCTAAAACGCTAAAGAGAAGACCCCCCCTATAAAGAATAACGCAAACCCTATAGGTATCTAACCTTATATTACTATAGAAGTCCACCGCACTTTCGCTGAAGTTCTGCTAGCACTACTACTCCTTATTATTATTATTACCCTTATTATTATTATTATTATTATCGCTCTCCTCCTCAGAGCTCTCGCTAGTAGTACTACTATTACTACCCTAACTATTGCTCTCTATAGCTTTATCGGAGTTGCTATCCTCTATAGCAGAGGACTTATCCTCCTCACTATTATAAACCTAGTATTGCTAAGCTGCTACTAAGGTATTACTAACCTTCTTCTGAGAATTCGGTCGAGGCGTAGGACTACTACTAATAACTTTAAAGATAGCAATAGGAGCTTAGTAGTAAGTATTGCGAAGCATATAGGAACCTTAGACCTTCGAAGGCTCCTATAAAGGAAGTATAGATATATAGGTATCGCTCTTCGAAAGCTATATTATTAGGATATTAGCAAGCTTATTAAGAAAGGTAGCCTACTTAAAGATATAGGTCTTATTATATAAGTAAGTAGGGAGAGCATCATTAAGCTATATTATAATCTCCTTAACTAGAACCTTATCCTTAGCTTAGCGAGCTGCCTATAAAAATATATTAAATTAATAAAAGGGCGAGACTAGCTATAAGGTAAAACCTACCTCGAGCGAAACCTATAGATACGCCTAGGTATATAAAGCTATACTCTCCTCGATACCTATAGCGAGGAGCTAGTTCTTATAGTTCTTAGAACTAGGCTTAAGACTAGCGGGGTTTACTAACTAGTTATAGAGGTATTAGAGAAGCTCCTACCCCTGCTCTATAGCTATAAAGATATAGAAGATCTCGCGCTATTAATACTAGCTAGTAGCAATCGCGCGGATATAATACTTAACCTAGTTCTAATAGAAACGAGTAGTATTAATAAGATAAGTAGGAATCTAGAAATAGGAAAAGTTAGCCTATACCTCTACTAAATAGTTGCTAAACTTACCCTATAGCACTTAATACCACGAACCTAGCATAGCTCGCATATATAATCACTATTGCAGCAATAGGCGTAGACGACCTAGGCATTCTTAGGGAGCTATAGGGCATAACTAACGCAGGGTTCGCTACTACCCGCCTAATTATGCTAATAGTTACTACTACTAAGTTTAGCCTTAGTAGGGCTATACTTAGCGAGGAGTTAGCTAATAAGGCTCTCGGCACTTATAATATTTAAGGAAGTATTATAAGATAGGGAGGTTCTATAAAGTCTCGATAAAGGGCTTAGATAATATAAAAATAGTTATTAAATAATATAGTATAATGAGGAGGGAAAAGAACTAACCCTAGGGCGGGAAAAAGCTATTATTTTATAGATAGCTAAAGAGACCTCGCTAAACTATTATAAAGGTAGATATAACTTCGGACGGCAAAGAATAGCAGTTACTCACTATAATAAGTACTACCTACTAGGAGATAGATATAGTAAATCAGCAATAATAGTCGCTATCCGACCTACCTAATAGCCTCGGGATATGCTTATTTAGAAGGGGGATAATAGGATGAAAAAACGAAGTTATTATAAGGGTATAATATAAGAAGGTGCTCGCTAGATAAAGAGCAAATAACGGGAGAACTAAAACGAAGCTACTATTAGGATAACTACCCTCTTTCGAAAGGAAATAATAGGATAAAAAACGAAGTTATTATAAGGGCATAGTATAAGAAGGTGCTCGCTAGATAAAGAGCGAATAATAGGAGAACTAAAACGAAGCTACTATTAGGATAACCGCCCTCCTTCGAAAGGAAATAATAGGATAAAAAAAAAACGAAGTCTTTATAAGGGTATAGCATAAGAAAGTGCTTACTGAATAAAGGGCGAATAACGGGAGAATAAAAATGAGGTTATTATAAGGATAACCGCCCTCGTTCGAAAGGAAACGATAGGATCCCTTTAGAATAGCCTGGATAGAGAGCATAAAAGGGCCTAAAAGGAGAGGAACTATAAGGAACGGGGCTATAGGCCTAGCTATTATATCTATAACTCCAAGGGCTCTACTATCCTTTAGCAAATATTCAGCAAACGGATATTACGCTAAATAATAGCAGCGATAAGTAAAGGGCTAGGGCCCACCCCGGGCAGCTAAGAAGGATAATAATAGAGGGCTAACCTATAATACCTAGTCTTATAATAGGGACTACTATAATTAGAAGGGGGATAATTATAAGGGACTGGATACCCTAACTAGAGAAGCTAGAAACGCTTTAGCTACTATAGGCTAAAGGGAGGAGAGGCCTATAGGTCTAGGGCATAGAACCCTTATAGCAAAGACTTAGCAAATACTCGCCGAAGGCTAGAAATAAGGGATCTTAGAGGAAGCAAGCAAAAGTAGCGTAGTAATACGGACCCTACCTTTTGGGTGCTTCTGCTATTAGTTTGACCTAACCGTGGCTCTTAGCCCCTCGATACCTTTATAGATATATAATAGACCTGCTTTAAGAAGTCCTTAATAATCCGAAGGCATTTATTAATATACTATATCTATAGTTAAATACTGCTACTAGTGATCACCCCGAATTAGTATTATAGATATAATTATCTAGGTAGTATAACTTCTATAAATAGTAGAATAATAATCGAGGTAATATAATAATAATAGCTTTCTTATATTTATTAAGCAAGAAAAGAAACTCGTTTAAATAGAGTATCTTATAGAAGTAGGCTTAAAAAGGATATCTAAGATTAAGAAGGATCCCTTATGCCTCTAAAGCGGATAGAAGTTATAGTAATTACTATAAAGATAATAATAGTATCTAAATAGAAAGCGTAGCTATAATAGGTTTAAGGAATATACTTTTATAGTTAAGCGACGCCTAGTATCCTATAGGTTCTTATTGAGTTTTAATTTAAGCGTTAATCCTAATAAGCAAGATAAGGTAACGTTATAGATCGAGTACCTCAACTATAAGTGCTAGTAGCTTATAGCGGGGCTCGCTGAGGAACTTCGAGCACAGGCTCAGGTACTTAGTTACATGCTCAGCCTCGCCTTAGTTTAGAGCGGCGACTACTCAGGACTACGGCTAGAGAAGTGGCGGAGATTAGTGAGATAAATTCGGTTGTTTATTGTTAGGGGTGGTCGACCTAAGCGGAATGAGATCATCGACTGCAGCCAATCGAAGCTCCAGAAATCTTGAAAAGATCCTTGAACACAAAACAAGACGATCCAGAAATGGCATGCAGGCAAATCGGGAGTTAGCATCGACGGCGCCGTGGCCGTCTCGGCCAGGGGCCCCACAAAACCCCGGACCTCGGACTTCTTGGCAACGCCGAGGTGCGAGCTCTAAGCCGGAAAAGCGCACGAAAATGTTAATCAACTCGGGTGTCTGTCAGGGCGTGGCAGTAAAGTGTTCGATGAGTGTAGGTAGTGAATAAGCGGGAAATGGTAGCAGTCACGGTCACAGCGACAACAACGACAGCGGTAGCAAGCTACAGCATGAGACATTGTGGAAAAGAAAGCGTATCCTCGCGCTCCAAGTCGAATTACTATTGCTATTTTTGGTCACTGACATCGTGATAAGTTTGAGCCTCAATGTACAGTTTGCTGCTGTTGGTTATTGAATCTCCTTGTCAACCCAGGGTGATGGCTGAACGCTCCGCAAATCAGAAATCAGCCGAGGCATTTGACAGGTATCGGCCGAGACCGGCTCTGGCAGATTCCCAGAGATATTTCAAGGTGATAAGCTTGGTATCTAGTGCACCCAAAATGGTATCGTCCCGCAGTCAAAAGGTGGCTTGAGACCGTCGAGACACGTGGGATAATGAATCATAGACCTCAGCTGTCGACTGATATCAGGGGTAATGGAATAAGGGCTTCGTATACGACTCTCGATCAGAAAACACTCGGAACATCCAATTGGACTCGTATCTGGTGCACTTCAGCTCTCAGTGTCCAGGAGAGGTGTGGTCCGTATTGAGTTGCGACTTCGTGGCCTCCACAGACCGGACGAGCTAGTGTATGTTCGATGGCGCGCGTGAACGACCAGGCCCTATGTACCCATAACATGCGCGGCCATGATACGAACAGCCACGAGGGCTATATTAATGACTCCGTCTTGAACCCTGTCCTTTCGATCTGCGTTGTGGTATCCGCCCTGGAAAGATCGCTCATCACTCAACATGTCCGAATAAACCCTGGTCACTTCTAACAATCAAACCGTTTTAGACCTGATAAGCGACGCCTTTGTCTCGCAACCATTTGGGGGCTATATATCGAGGCTGCCACCGCGCCTTTGACATCAGCAAAACCCTCCTTGTTCCCTTCACCCAAACATCTGCGCTTTTAGGCGATAATTTACAGCGATGAGCTCCCAAAGAGGTAGGCCGACTAATGTCCCAACTGACACATGTCTCACTGACGGTTGTCACAAGGCAAGTTCGGCTACGTCGACCCGGATTTCCCACCGCCCGGAGGTGAATCGGACACGCCCGTGATCATCTACGGCTACACACCCCACATGGCCCTCGCCGGCCTAGCAGCCGGCTTGTTCTTCATCCTGCTCGTCATCCACACGTTCCAGGTCGCTCGGTATCGCAGCTGGTACTTCGCCACCTTCCCAGTCGGCCTGCTCTTCGAAATCGTGGGCTACGTCGCGGGCTACGTCGCGCGGTGTCTCTCCTCCAAGAAGAACCCTTACAACCTCATCTACTTCATCCTCAACTACTTCTTCATCGTCACCGCGCCCGTCTTCCTCGCGGCGGGAATCTACGCCATCCTCTCCGCCCTCATCCACCGCCTCGGACGCCGGTTCTCGCCCCTTCCGCCCAGGGTCGTGCTCTGGTTCTTCGTCACCTCGGACGTCGTCGCGACCATCACCCAGATTTCGGGCGCCGCCCTGATCGGGGTGAAGCAATCGAGGCGCGAGGACCCGACGACGGCCAACAACATCCTCCTCGGCGGACTGGCGTATCAGGTGTTCTCGATAGGATGCTTTGTGATCGCGATGGCCATCTTTCTCGCCAGAGCTCGACAGGTCATCAAGGAGCATAGGCTTTCGGTCTTCGTTGTGGCGTTCTCGGCGGCAACGTTGTTGGTCTACCTGCGTACTTGCTTCCGTCTGGCAGAGACCGCAGAGGGACTCGGGGGATATCTCTACTCGAACGAGGTCTTCTTTGGCGTGCTCGAGTTTGCGCCGGTAGCGTTGGCTGTGATCTTCTTCGCCGTCTGGCACCCTGGGCGATGCGTTGCGAAGAAGGTTTCGGGATCCTTGGGAGATGTCGAAAAGACGAAGATTCGTAGCCACGAGTCTGATCAGTAGTGAGAGGATTGGGGGGGAATGATTAATGCATGTCATTGAGAATATCCACTCTTAGCTTCTAAACTCCAATCGCCAGTCGCTGAGCTGCCTCCTACGCCATGCCACGGCCATCAAGCAGCTATCTCTTCCTGACCAAGCGGAAGCCTGATCTCGTACGCCGGGACGATGAATTTCTAACCGTCATGCGTTCTAGGCATGCCGTATCCTCTAGCATCGACCGCCGCCCACAGACGTTTCTCCAAGTCCGTGCCTTCGTCGGTGCTGATCTGCCCGAAAGCGCCGAAGCCAGGCACTATCTTGGGTTTCGTCTCCAGGAAGCGGCAGCGAGCCCTGATTGTCCACTCTACCAGCTTCCGCATGTCGTAGGGCTGGCAAAGGCGGCGCTCCATGGTCCGCCGGACCTTTAGGGCGGTATCATAGGGCCGCTTGTTGATGATCGTCTCCACGTCTTTTGCCACCGTGATGGAGCCTAGGGGCACATCGTCCAGCTCCTGGCACATCGGATAGCGCTCCAGTACCTTAGCCTTGGTCTCGAAAACGAGTAAGAGAAATTCCTCGAGCCACTCCTTGGCGGCGACCATGCCTCCCGCGGCCATGAGTTCCTCGATCCCGAGAGAGACGCGCTGGCCCTTACGAAATTTCACGTCGTCGAGCTCGGTCTCGAAGCTGAAGCCGGGAAGGCTGTGGAGGACGGGACGAAGAGGGTGCTGGTTACGGCTCTGCAGTGACGAGTTGGACGAGCCTTCGCCGACGAGAAGCCGGTCGAGCTCCGACGAGAGCCTGCTGTCGGTTGCTTTGGCCTTCCACTTCCCGTTCGACTTCCTCTTCTCGATGCCGCCGGTCGACCCTCTCATGGCAGTCACGAGACTCTTGCTCCGGCTCGCCTTCTCACGAGCGACCCATCGCGCTTCGCGTGCCTTTTGTCGATTTTTCTGGGATTGAGCTTGCTCGATGAGCTCTAAGGGCGTGAACTCGGGCGAAGACGGATGTTCTTTTGACGTATTTGGTGATGATGTGCGAGTGATTGATATGACTGATTCGGGGAATGGTGCCGTCAGGCTGTGCACCCTGAGCTTGGTGGTAGCGTCGTCGATGTGCATCTGGACATCGTCCAGGTCAATGTCGGACATGGCCATGTTCGCGGGAACCTTGCCGCCCCGTCTCGGAGGGTACTCGGAGGCTGCCCGGGCCGTTACCGAGAGGGCGCTGCCGGCTCCGATACGGCACGCTGGGTTCGTGCCGACGGACCGTATCGGATGCGAGTCAGGTTGTGACCTTTCGACGGTCAGCGATCTGAACGCTTTGCTTTGAGGAAGAGAAACCCACGATCTTCTGACCAAAAAGAGACGGAATGATGCGAAGCAAGCGAAGATAGCGAAGGCGTCGTCAATAATGATATTGTGGGGATGCAAATGGCAGACGACGTTGTTTCAGTTACATCTGAAAAAAAGTCAGAATTAAGCTCGCGGGTAGGGCTGCTGATTTGTGGGGCCTCGGTCGATGGGTGGGCTCCTGCTTCAGTGTCGTTGACGGCAAGAGCGGCGAGAACGGCAAAAGCTGAGGTAAGAGCCGCCCGTTCCCTGTTTCCTCATCTCAATATATTTGGATTGAAGCAAGATCGGGCGCCGAGAATAAATAACCAAGACCTGAAGGCAATCGTTGGACTTCAGGGGTTTTGGGACTCATCATTAACTTTGCTGCAAAAAGAATGGCCATATCCCACGTATTCGTCGTCATGTCATCATACAAAAGTCTAAATAATTATGCTTTGCTGTGTCATATCAGCCGCCCCGAGCATTTATGAATGCGAAGAAACGAAGAGTCAAAGACACCACCCAAAGATCCCTCGCATTTACAGGATTTACAGTTCACCGTCCACGGCTGCGAAGGAATTCTCCCAAAGCTTGAGGCTGTCAAGCTGACTGCCGGTTGAATGCAAATTGCTGGACCGCAGGGACCTGAAGCAGGGTGTAGTTGCTGTCGAGGTACCACCAACCCTTGTACTCATCGGGCTTTTCGGCCGCCGGCTCGATCTTGTCATTCTTGGGGACGTCGAAGGTCTTCATCGTCTTGCTCTTTTTGATGTAGCTGTTCTCGACATCAGAGTTGGCAGTCTGGTTGTAGTTGATCTCGTTTGAGTCAACTTCGCCCTTGATCAGCTCTTCCCAGGTCTGATGGCTCTCGACTAGCACGTTCTCCATGAAGGTGACGTTCTGGTACCAGTCGCCGACGATGTCGATCACATCGTCACCACGAGCAACCTTGTAGTACTGCAGACTCACGTTAGTTGTGGGACCGGAGTGGCTTCGAAGTTGGAGGCTTACAGTCCACCAGTCTCTAAAAGTCTTCACAGTGCCAGGATGATATTTTTCGACGTCTTCCCATGCTGTGCAAGTATTGGCCCGTATTCTTCAGAGTCGCGATCGTAGACACTTACAGTTGACGAGTGCAGCAAGAGGGTCGTTAATGTCAATCCCCATGATCTTCCAATCCGTCTCCCCACCCTGCCAAGTATCAGTTTTGTGGCCTCAAGGCGGCCCGACGCTCCCGAGTTTGGGGACTTACATCGGCCAAAGCAATCCCACCGAGGATCTTGACTTGCTTCACTTGGCCAACAAACCCGGGGCTAAGTTTCAGTCAGCAGCTATCAATCCTGAGATCTGTGAAGCTCGTACTCTTGGCCGATATCGAAAAGGTCAACCGGGTCGTTGTCTCCCTCGAGACCGGTGAAGCTGTGGTTGAAGTTGGGGCTTTCCCATGTCTGAGGAATAGAACCATATAGAAACGGATAAGACTTGTGAGGCCAGACGCTCTCGACAAATCTAGGGGCTCCATTGCTTGCATCGTGATGAATGGGGTCTGCGATGAGCTGTGTCAGTCCAATTCACCAACTGGCGCTCATATTCTCCAGGAACATACTTAATGGCTCATCTCTGGCCAACTCGATTTTGGCGTCCTGCCAGCGAGGGACCTCGATGACAACGTTCACAATCTGCCTGTCGCTCTCATCAGGCCATGTGGGAATGTCGTGCCAGAACGATATTGGGTCACCGTCTTTCAAGAGCCACATGCGCCAATCCTGCAAAAACGAGGCTTCAGCTTTTGTGGTCATTCGGGGCCGGAAAAAGTTATCATGTATACCTCTGTGTTACGCGCTCCAACTTCTCTCACGCTGAGGGAATCATAGTCAAAGCTTCCTAGCGAGTACGCGTCGCTTACAACGGCCGTTGCCGCTGCAACCAAAACACCGGACTTGAGCATAATTAAAACTGCGAAGAAACTCTCAAAAAGTACAAGACGTAAAATCGCAAAGAGACGACGTGCGTTGTCCAAGTGAACGTTCGCCATCAAACGCGCGCGAAGTCGACGTATTTTGTAATTCACTTGTGGCGACACCCCGCCCAGCTCCAGCACCGCCAAGCCGCGCAGGGCAGTCTCAGCCGAAGGGGTTAGCACGTAGTGGCGAGCCAGGAGGGGCCCAACCGGGAAACTCGCTGGTGTGGGAATAAGCGTGAATGAAGGCGGCGAAAAGATTGGACGATGGGATTTCTTGGGAGAGCACGTATAACGCTCCTAAGAATATTGCTGCGTGGTTAATGGGTTAGTGCAGGGCACACCACTTTTGAGCCGTCAAGGATGAAGGGGTTTGCGACGCGGGGCCAATGATGATCGCATGTCGCGGAACGTGGGAGTTGAGCCGCTGCTTACCATGATGAAAAAGGGGCCATTGCCGTGAAGGGCAGGTCAGCTTGATCGTGTGCTCCTGGCACGGGTGCCAACGCGTTGCATCAGTTTTGGTTGGTTTGTATGTTGTACGACCCCGTCACAGTGAGTTCAGCAGTCGAAGCTAGTGGGGCGATTTCCAGCCTGTTTGCATGTTCCGCAACATCACTGGAGGATGGAGAATAAGAGGAGATCCGGGGCTGCTGCACATCATCGTTCAATTATATATTGCGTCTAAAAAATCGCATTTTCTGTCTGGGCCCGAACCCTATCTGCTGATGTCTCTAATTGAGAGAAATCTGCCTGCGTCTTTTCTGGTGAAGTCAATTCCAGTTCAACTCCTCGTGCAGAAACTTGAAGTAACCCAGTCTCCTCAGCATATTACTACTATCACATATAAGGACGATCCCATAGGTCAGCAAAGTAGTCCAATCCTGGATCGGATTTCTAAGCAACTCATCCTTTGCCGCTTGAGCTCTAATAGCTAGTCCCAAACTACTTCTATTAGCAATAGAAAAGATGGCTCCTCTTAATAATATTTAGTACCTATTTGGTATATCCCAGAGGGCGACCAGCTTCTGCTTCTGG
The DNA here is from genome assembly GCA_026260285.1 of Colletotrichum sansevieriae. Taxonomy (NCBI): domain Eukaryota; kingdom Fungi; phylum Ascomycota; class Sordariomycetes; order Glomerellales; family Glomerellaceae; genus Colletotrichum; species Colletotrichum sansevieriae. The sequence continues at coordinate 24,798 of JAOQIF010000078.1, read as the reverse complement.
CAGCTGGTCTCGAGGCCGCACGCGATGCTCCGTCTGCCTCGTCACGAGACATGGCTGGGACTACTGCCCGACCATCCCAGAGACCATCCAAGACGTGTCCATTTACAGCGCCTAACTGACGGTTTCCCATAATCTAGCCTGGGGATGGTTCACCATGAAACGCTCACTCGTCAATTCTATTCTAGTCCTTCAACCACGGGTCTTGCAGAAGTTGCCTCGCCGTAGGCCGAGCGTTTGGGTCCCACGTAAGTGCTCTTCGAATAAATTGCAGAAACTTGAGATTGTTCTCAAGTTTGGTCTCCGCCGCATCAAGGGTTTTCTCTCTCGGTATAGGCACAAAGTCGCTCCAGTTTCCTAAGAGACAATGGTCAGACTTCCCTTCAGAGGGATTTACTACTGACATGTAATGAATCTTGCTAAACGAACCATGTTCATCCCAATACTCGAGCGCTCGATTGCGATGCCGATCGAGGAGCTCTGGAGGCGGTGGGCCCAATGCCGCAACTAGTTCGGCGAAATGAGCTCCGTCCGAGAAACTGCCATCTTCTTTGCGGGCGCTGAACAACGTCTTTCCTTCAAGGAGATCCCACGCCTGAGAAAGAGAAGCAGTGGTTAGGGAATTCGTCAGCGGAACTGTGATTTCGGTATGAACACATACCGTAAGTCCTACGCTCCAGATATCGACCGGGCAGCCCCATTGGATGTGCAAGAGCGTCTCCGGGGCTCGGTACATGATTGGCATAATGTCGCCAGCGTGGGGACCAGGGCCGAGTCTGGCTTCCCCAAAGTCAGAAAGCAGTAGTGGCCCAGCCTTGGGCTTCATCAAGCGAGAGAGGTAGATTGTCCGGTCCTCGAGTTGCTTGCGAGGAACGGGGCTCGAAAATTCATTTTCTTCCAGTTTTTGGAAGAGAGAGTCGTCACTTGTCCCGAGCAGCAGATTACCGGGATGAACGTCTGGTGCCGTCTCAGCTACGATGCCTGGTTGCCCGACTTGTTTGTTTCTCCAAATGCACGGAAAGGATGTTATCAGGGAGCACACACGTACCAGTATGTACGCATTGTACCTCGGTATGCAGGAAATCGAGCGCCTCGAGAAGCTCCTTGACGGTTCCCTTCACGAAACCCTCGCTGAATCCGCGACCGTCCATGAACACCGTATCCATATCACGGATACTCATTTGAGATACCTGGAGAGCAAGCGCGACATGCTTGCCACAAGGACCGATTACTTCAAAAGAAGAGAGCAGCTTTCTGACATTTTTTGCGCCAGGGTGCCGGCTTGGGAGAAACTTGTCTAAGTGCTTGTAAAATGGCAGCTCACGGTGTTGGGCTGAGTTGTGAATGTAGATTTTAAGGGCCACATATTGATGATGCCTATCCTGGACGATTAGCAAAACATCAAGTCAAGACTGAATAACTCACTGCAGGTCACGCGCAAGCCAAATGGTGGAGGATGAGCCATATCCAAGTTTCGCCACGGTTTGGAATCGGTTGTCGAAGACTTCTCCAAGTCGAACAGGATAGAAGTGTTCTGAGATGTACTCTGGTATGGTCTCCTCTTCGACAAGCTGATCTTGCCCGATGACATCGAATCCTGCTACTGGGAACGTCCGGGGCGCTGACCATGGACGCTGAGATGACGGCCTGAATTTGGCAGCGAGGGAGCTGATTGCCGAAGCCATTGTTTTCTGAGCTCGAGAGGGCAAGCAATAATTGCAGGGAGCCGATAAAACAGAAAGGCGAAGTCGTCGGCAGGTGACTCGGTAAAGCGCCATGACAGCTGCTCTGGAGCATGTAGCGATGGGGTTAGTGATGGATTTGGCAATGGAAATGTGGCAGAGAACGTCATGTCCGGATATTCCTCGGAGACTGGGCTTCCCAAACCTGGCTGGGGCCAATTGCGCAACAGAAATTGGCGCGCGCCTCAAGGTCACATGCCCCATCCTGACGCGGCGCTCAGACCAGCAGAGTCGACAAGGTTGCACCTGGTTATTCCAATTCTTTCTGCCCTGGGCAAGGGATGTCATATGCAATTCAGGAGCCCTAAGCGCCTGATCCTGAACTGGATACCGTTCGCGGAGATAACTGAAGAGAACTTCTCTTCTGCCGCTCGGTTGGAAGCGACCAGAGCTTTAAGCGGTTTGCTGTATGCTTCATTGGTCATCTCTGGATGGGACATCGGTTTCATTTGCCGCCCAACCGCACTGTGACTACTGCATTATTGCGGTATGAATAGCTGCTCGCTTCCAACCAGGCTTGTCGGCCCTGCGAGCGGGTAAGAATTAATTAGGATAAATAGCTCACAGAATTTTCTTGAAACACTTACGGACTGGTCATTAAGTCTATCATTTTCCGAGGATTTTCTATCTATACGACTTCAGAATGTCTGTTCGAGGATTTTCTACCACGGCCCGAAAATTATTGGAGCTTGTGGGGAAAGTTTCTTTGCAAGATGTCAAACAGGTGAACGAGACGAGCGGAACGCAATGGGCAGAGAATGTCCAGATTGTTGCGAGCACAATTGAGAGTCAGGTCAGTAGAACGGATCATACACCCGGTGCTAAGTGACTAAGCCTCTCTTGTAGCGCACAGATGTGGTCTCCTACGAAATCCAGTGAGTGTTCTTTTCCTTCCTTCCCTTGCACCTTACTAATGCTCAAGAGGGGTGCGAAGGCTCACAAGTCGAGCAAAGACCCCAACGAGACCCAGGACGTCATTACGCTGGCATTTTACAGCGCTAGAGGGACCAGAATCGGAAGCGCCCATGCCCGCGAGGACGGAACTTACACCTTTAAGTCGAGTCGCGCCGGCCGCTAAAAACCGCCACATCCGTCTCTCCAAACATTTGCGGCGTAGTATTAGGGAATGGAATGCTTTGCAGTGGACTTGCACAGTAGCACGCAAATCACAGATGGGTGGCCTTTACTTTTCGCCAAGATCTTTGACTTACTCGAAGATACGGTCATAGTCCCATGATAGATAACTAGCGAGAAAACCGGATAAAAATATCGCTTTAGGAAACACTATCTGATAAAGCAACTCAGAATAGGAGATATTGTGCGCTGCAATAAGCCTTGAAAGTGCACCATAGTCGAATCGCAAACTCGAGGACAACTCTGAACTATATCGTGCCTCTCATCGGCGCAGAACTCCACAAAGAAACTTGCTTAGTCTATTCCACGGGATCGTCCCCATAAGTATATTTGGAGCCACTATTGAGCCAGCTTGGCATGACACATCTTGGCTGTGAAAGTATATCCGGAAGGTCCGAAAGAGCCTATGGAGAGTAACGCGGATGCTATGCATCGATCAGTTTGAATGTTATATAGTCTGTACATTATCATCCTCGGATATTGGTCCTTTGAGGTAGAATTTATAAATTAAAGAGCTAAATAGAAGTAGAAGTAGAAGTAAAGAAGGAGTAATATTATAGTAATTAGTATTATATTATTAATAGATAAAGAATCTTAGGGGTAGATATATATATATATATATATATATATAGGAGAGAGAATCTAGAGGGTTTAAGGGGTTAGGAGTGCGTTTTTATATCTATTAATTACCTTAATAGTATAATAATTATTAATAGCTTATAAAAGGAATGATTTACTCTCCTCTCTTACCCTCCTTAGCTCTAATAAAGTAAAATAGATTTGGAATAAAAAACCTATAATAAATAGAATAGTAAATTAAGGTAGTTGAATATAGGGAAAGAATAAAGGAAATAATAGTTCGTAATAGCTATTTAAATAAATAATCTTGTTATAAAACTAAGTAAATATCCTCCTCTATTATCTATTATTAACTTCCCCTCTTATAATAACTACCCTTATTTAATTACTAAATTTTAAACTAACTTCTTTATATCCTCTTTCTTATATTTATAAATTATCTCTTTTTATTATAGCTAATTATAACTTCCTTATCATAAGTATTAAAAATACTAATTAACCTCGCCCTTATTATTTCCTACTTATAATAACCCTCTAGATCCTTAGTCCTAATATCCCTATACTTAAAATTAAGAAGAATAATGTATCTCTTTTTATTTAGTACTCTAATAATTAACTTTAGGTATTCCTTCCCTTCCTTGTAATTGTTCCCCTACTTTCTAGCTAATAAATATAATCCTTAAGTAGCTATAAGCTTTACTTAGCTTTAACTTAATATCCCTAGTAATAAGTACTTAGAGGTAGCGTTTATATTATAGATATTCTCTAATAAGACTACTAAAATAATAAAGCTAGCCTTCTAGAAAGCTTACCTTAGTAAATAGGACTTTGAATAAATATTTAGGGTAACTAAGGGGTCTAGAGACTTCTATTATTAAGTCTTTATTTATATTTTTACTACTTTCCTCGCTAAATTATAGAGATAAAGGTTTTTAATATATAATAGCTATATATAGCTTATTTATTTAATCCTAAGGCAGTTATAATATAGTACCCTATATCTATTATAAAGAGCGGGCTTGTATTACTACGAACCTTATAGCTAGTATTTATATCTATAAACTATACTTTAAGTATATCTCTATACTAGGTACTCCTTATACTAACTACTTCTTCTAAAGGGCTTAAGAGAGTTACTTATATAATAACTTAAGTATCTATAAGCGCTATAAGTATAGAATTAAATATAATAATAAAGTAAAGAGGAGTAGGAAGTTTAATAGTATTAAGGAGATTCTATAATTTTAAATCCTAGTAAATATTATAATTATTACTATAACTAAGTTTAACTTCTTACTTCTTTAGAATAATCTCTATTATTAATAAGCTTAGGAATATTATCCTAAAGCTAGGTTTATATACTCTTATTACTTTTTTATAATAGAGCTATCTTTAGAGTTTAACCTTATAGAAATTATAAACTACTTAGGGCTTTATATTATAACTTAAGGAAGGAAAATAGGATTTCTAAATATATTTATTTAAAATAGGGGGGAGCGAGAGTAAAAAAAAGGGAATAGGAAGTTAGTTAGGTTATAATGCAAAATCGAGGCGAATAATATACTTATAGGTCTATAAAACTGAATTTAAAGTATATCTAAGTATAAAATTAATAAGGTCCCCTTTATAAGTATCTTTCTATTTCTCTTTAGTAATAAATAATATAATATTAGTAATAATCTTACTAGGAAGGGGGGGGGGGTAGTAGGAAAGGGTCTTCTAATATCCTCCCTAGGGTCTAATAACTACGATTTAAATACTCTCTTTCTCCTTTTCTTCTTCTCTCTTATCCTCGGGTTATTAGTCTCTTATATATTTAATAAGAGGGGTCTTTAGTATTATTACTAGGAAGTTAAGGGTATTATATATCCCTAGGTTCTTTAACGTTATTAGGATTACTAATAGATATTGAAGTTATTAATAGCTAGGTTATTATTATATTAAATAGTAGCAAGGAGGCGTATTTAAATAGGTAGGGGAGTTACTAATACTATCTCTTACCCTTATCCCTAAGGTTTAAGAGTATTATCCCTAGAATCTTAAACCTTTAAAATAAGACATATAAGGAGAAATAAATAGAAATGGATTTATAAATTATTAATCTAAATAAATTATAATAAAAGAAATATTATAGGTCCTTTAGTTCCTCTATCTTAATATACTCCTTTTCCTTCTCTTCTAATATTTTAGGAATTTTAATAATCAGTTATTCCTTAGCTTTTAATACCTTAATTGCTTTTTCTTAATCCTTTAAGTACTACTTTAATTATACTATTAATTATAATAAATCCTCCTCTTTATTTTAATTACTCTCCCTAGGTATTATTAGTTTCTCCTCCTCTTCCTTAGGTATATAATTATTATACTCTTTATTCCCTAATATAGGGAAGACTTTTACTAGATTTCCTTCTAAATTATATCCATTAATATCTATATTACTTAGTTCCTAATACCCTTCTAGAGCTTAAATAAATTTATAAAGTTAATTTCTATTAAATATCTTTCTAATAACCTTATTACTTACTAAAGTTACTAATTAATATAATTAAGTATTTAGAGCTTATAATAGGATATAGAAGGGGCCTTATTATTAGTAGTTAAGCTTTTTAATAGATAATGTATTAATAGATCCCTTAATATTAAATACTAAAACTAAATTATCTACCTTAAACCTCTCTTTCCTTATTATCTTCTTATATTAACTATTATATTATTCTATAATTCTCTTATATTAGCTATTAATTATATTTTTAGCTTATTTCCTATCCTTATCAAGTTATAAGAAGGCTTATAAATATATTAAAACCTTATTCTTTACTATTACTAAATTCTAATTAAGAACCCTCTAAGTTAGTATTAGGGTTTTAATAAATATAATATGTTTAAACCTAGATAAAAGATAGAAAGAGCTAAAGCTAGTTAAAATATAAATACTTAATTAGTCTATAAATAGGGTAATAGGAAGGTATAATTAACGGTTAATATCTCTCTCTCCTCTAATCTATATTAATAATATATAAGTAATTAGCTAATAACTAGTTTTAACTACTCTATTAGCCCTTAGGTTAAATATTGATATTACTTTCCTCCTTATACTATACTTATTATTAAACTTAATAATAGTATATCTATTCTCTAGGCCTCTATTAATAACAATTTTACTATATAGTTTATAATAGGAGTAATCTCTTCCTAAATAAACTTTATAATCTTAGCTAAAGTTACTCTCTTAAGCTAGCAGGCTTTAGGCTATCTTATAAGTAGATCCCTTACCTTAGTAAGATATTATTTACTTACTCTCTATATATCTAATAATATCTTTATAAAGAGTAATTCCTTTAGGGAGCTATAAGTCCTTATTTTATCTATATATTAAGCTCTTCTCTTCTAGTAATTAGAGTAACTTCTTAGGGATTTACTAATCTCTATGTATATACTAGCCTATATATAGCAATTAAATAGTCTTCTAGCTATAGCTTACTTACTTTAGTAACTACTCTCTTTATAAGCTCTTATAATTAGTTTCTTTTATTATTTAGGATTATTAATAACTTATTATAATATTAGCTTTTAATTTATTAGTCTAGTAAAAAGTAGATAATTCTAAATATGATAGTTTAACGCTCTAGTCTTAAAGTTATAATACCTTACTAGTTAAATCCCTAGAGGGTATCTCTATATTATTAGATAATAGAAATTTATGAAGAATATACAGAATAGGTTTATAAATTATTAAGAAGTATATTTAGGATATTTATTATATTACTAATAACGTCTACGTTCCCTGCTAGGACCTTCTCTATATATTCTTTATTACTATAGTATTAAGCTTAATTAAAATTGGACTAGCTTCTATATCTATAAGAAAGATGTATAAATTAATCTAGGAGTTAATTTCCCCCTTAGCTTCCTTATTAATAGTATTAAAAGGACCCCGGGTTTTTTTAATACGCTATTTACTACTATATTCTAAGTATTATAGATATATTATACTTTAAAGTTAAATATTTAAATCTATATAATCTAGCAAATAATAAAGGCTCCTAGGAGGTCTATAGCTACTCTATTAAGTTATATAACTAATATCTAAATATCTATTTCTAAAATAAAGTATTACTTATATAAGTAGATATATACCTTCTTTAAGGCCTTTAGGATACACTATAACTCCTTATTCTTGGTATCATATAATAGTTTAGGTTCTAACTAAGTATTACTTTTAAAGTAAGAAACTATATACTAGTTATTAATAAGTTATCCTAGGACTCCGCCCTATTCTATATTATTAGTATTAAAAATAAAGTAGATATCTCCTTCTCTAGGGCTATAGTTTATAAGAATAAGAATTAATCCTCTATAAGTATTATCTTTAAGGTATTTATAGCTATTTACTACTTCTCCTCTTAACTAAAAGAGGTATCTTTCTTAAGTAAGTTAGTAAATAGCTTTATAATAATAGAGTAGTTCTTTACCAAGGATCTATAGAACGTTCTAATCACTAGGAAAGCCCTTAACTCTATTAAGTTAATATAAATAGCCTATTTATAAATCTTAACTATCTTCGCTTCCTCTAGATATCGCTTATTAGTACTATAGATATAGCTAATAATTATTACTACTTCCTAGGTTTATTATAATATGATTACTACTATTATATACTCTACTAGCTCCAAGTTAACTAAAACCTTATTAATAATCTATAAATATTTTAAAATAAATCTATAAATCCCTAGGTAAGACTTAATCTCTTCTTTATTATATTATAAAGTTAGTCCTTTAATAGCAATATTATGTAGGAAGGCTTTATAATAGCTAGGTATAAATTTATATAGAATTCTAATTATAACCTATATAAATTAAGTACCTAAGTTTATTACTCCTTACGGTAATATATATTTCTATAGTAATCTAATAGGTAATATAAATATTATTAAGTCTCTACTTATAGGGTCTAAGGGGGCTTTATTATATCTTAAAAAGAAATCTAATAATAATAATAATTAGTATATTATAAAATCCTCTAAAAGGTTATTTATTAAAAGGGGTAATACTATATCTTATAATATAACTATATTTATCTTAGTTACTAAGTTAATAAGCCTTATCCTATTATCTTTCTTATATATAAGGAAGAATAGATTATAATAAGCTATATAACTTTGCTTAAGGATTCCATTTTTTACTCTATCCTTTAGAATTATAATGATATCTTACTCTAATCCTCTTAATATTAGAATCCCTTTTGCTTATTATACCTTATATAGAACTATTTAAATTATGTATAAAGGTATAATAAAAGGGTAAATAAAGCTATAATACCTAAATTCCTAAGCTAAAGCCTTCTCTCTTATAATAAGAATAGCTAAGAGAAGCTTCTTTTCTTTATGTTATAAATAATTAATAATCTTAAGGATAGCCTCTTATTAAGCCTTTATAAACCTTATTCCTTACTTAGTAATTAAAATCTTTAGTCTTATTAAGCTTATAGATAGAGCACTAGGATCTAGTATTATATTCTTCTTAGCCCTTACTTATACCTTCAACTTCTACTCTAGGTCTCTACCTAGGGTTAAACTATCGAATATAGTATTATTAATAGGTTAAATCTTCTTATTTTGTATCTTATATATTATATTAATATCTTTTATAAGTAATATAAGTATTATGAGTATAGGTTCTTAATTATTATAAGAAAAGGTAGTATTTATAGCTATAATAACTTTAACTCCTTTCTAATATACTAACCTATACTTCCTCCTAAGTACTTTCTTCTTTACTATTCTCTTCTTAGGTTTATAAATATAATATTAATAATTAATATTATAGCTATTATATCCTATTATATAATACTTATAATAACTTCATAAATATTATTAAGCTTAGGAGTAACTTTATCTTAGATTATAATCTCTAGGATTTTATTAAAAATTAACCTGAACTCTTTAAAAATAGTAATAACTTCCTTATCTAGGTCTAACTATTACTTAACCTCTTCTAGTAGGTTATAAAAGCTTTGAAAAGCCTATTAAATCGCTTTAATATTATGATATACTTTTATACTCCCTAGCGTTACATCTAGTTCTTCCTCCTCCTTAGCGTTATGAATTTACTAATTATCTCCTATAAAGTCTAAGCTTGTTACTATATTAGGTCTATTAGTAATAGCCTCTATTTCCCCTCTTCTATGGGAGATATAAGAGTATATTAATATTAGGAAGATATAAAGCGATTTATCTTCGTAATTATTTCTAAAAAGTAAGTAATTAAGTCTCTTATATAAAAAAATAAGGGGATATTAATCTTAATATTCCTAGACTAAAGGACTCTAATAATCTAGTTCTATATATAATCTAGTATTATTCTAGTCTTTAAGATAAAAAGGCCTCTTAATACTAGGTCATCATTATAAGTATTCTTAAAAAAGATAAAAAACTAAATATCTTAAATTAGATTACTATTAATATAAATATTATTTATAATTATACCTATAAACTAGGTCCTCCACTCTTTATTAGTAATCCTATAGATCTCTATATTTATTTTAACTATATTACTCTATAAGCCTAAGTGTCACAGTCTTCCTACTAGCCTAGGGCTATAATAGGGGTCGCTAAGACTGCGAGTAAAACAAGGAAAAGAGCAATATAAGCGTGAATAATAATAAATAGTATAATAGGTAATTATAAGCATATCGTGATATATTCTATAATAGCTGAGCCTTCTAAGCTATCTGCTGGAAGTCTCCTACTTAAAGGATAGGCGTTAAGGCTAACTATAGTTATATAGAATGCTATATAATAGCTAACTATATTACTAAAAGGCATATAATATATACCCCCTTTTTAAAAAGCAGTTATCCTAATTACTATCTCTATTAATCTAGAATATATATACTTAATATTCCCTTCTCTCCTTCTTCATATCCTAATCGCTAGAAATCACTATAGTATTATTAATTAGATATCGCGCTTATAGAGGAGTATATTGAACTTAGATATTTACTAGCGCTTAGTAGTACTATTATTACTAGCGTCGCTAGGCGTAGGTTGCTTATTACTAGTATACTAGAGACCCTCGATTATAGTATAGAGGTTTGTAATTTTAGTGCGAAGGCTTGCGATCTCCTTAGTCTTAATTATATTAATAGCTATACGAATCTTATTAGTAACTACTTGCTTAGATATGCTATCGTTCTTAAGTTTAGCGAGATACTTGCTAATAACATTAATATTAATAGTATCTATATTAGCTATATTAGCTTCTATAGTATCGAGGCGAGGAAGAATTTCCTATTAGATGCTATTAATAATAATATTAATATTACCCTTAGCCTTATTAGCAAGGTCTTTTGCATTTTTAATATACTTATAGGCTAACGGGTCTATAGTAGTAATATTACTAATATTAACGAGCGGGGCGATAGAAAGGAGGTTAATATAGTTTATTATAATGAGGTTACTAGCGATAATTCTATTAGTATAACTATAGGTATTGCAAAAGTATATAACAAGGACCTAGGTGCAACTAGGGAGAAGCTTGCTATAGGTGTTATTATTAATATATATATTATACGCTCGCTTAAGGGTATCCTAAATATATCTAATATAGAGGTTAGAAGATATATTCTTAAAAGGCTTAATATTATCGAGGATTCTCTTAATCTCCTCGATAAGGATTATATTAGAGTAGTATAGAAAAGCGTTATTAACGCGAGCCTTTGCCTCGTTAATCTGCTAGTGCTAGGCTATAAGGCTAGGGTAGCCCTTTTTAGGAGTCTTATGGGGGGTAGTAGCTATAGTTTTAGCTAGGGCGGGCTCCTCGATATTAGTAGTAGTATTAGTAATAACGCAGACTAGCTCGGTAGCCTGGGTATTATTATTCTAAATATTATTAGTATTATTATTAATAACCTCCTCGCGTTAGGTCTTAGTATTTATAGCAAAGAAGTTCTTCTTAGCTGCCTATTTGCCCTTCTTATAGTCCTTGCGGGACTTCTTCTTCTTAGTAGTAGACTTGCGAGTCTTAACTAGAGTGCTGAGGTTAATACTATAGTTACTAACTTAGTTATTACTACTTTAGTTATCGCTATTATAATATAGGGAGACGGGGTTAAGCACCTCGTTGTTTTAGGGGTTAGCACCCTTATCTTAGCTGCTATTATTATTAGATAGGTAAGAGGATAGGACCTCATAGTTATTAGTAACTTCCTTGCCTTTAGAAGCTATTATTATAATAGTATTAGTTAGGCTGGCGTTTAGGAGGCTATATTTAGCGGATTGGGATAATATTATTGCTTATTATAGGAGGTCTATTAGATAATAATTAATATATAGGAGAGAAGTAAATAAATAAAGGGTATAAGCGCGCCTAAATAAAAAGTAGATAGGTATAATAAATAGAAAGGAAGGTATAGAAAAGAAAAAATTTTATAATAAGGGTTAGTAAAGAAGGTATATAAAAGTAAGCACCCTCTGCTCCTTCCTATTTAGTTTAATATAAGATAGAGAGATCGAGGGAAGAGTAATTAATAGCAAAAATAGTAATAATAAAGGGAAAACTTATAGTCCTAATATTAATTTAGGATAGATATATTTATCCTATTAAAAGGATAGGAAAACTATTTAGATATATATAAGGTATACGCCTTCTTATAGCTCTTTTATTATCCTAGTTAAAGGGGAATTTAGCGTTATACTTATTAATAAGATTGCTTATATTAGGTAATAGGAAGTCTTTTTGCTCCTAGGTATTATCTTTTGCTATAAAGCCTTTCTACTAGATAAGGTATTTAATAGTAGGTTTATAACTCCTCTATAAGACTCTTTATTTAATAATATAGTTAAGTTCCTACTCCTTACTACTATTAACCTTAATAGGCTTTAGTAGCTAAGTCTTGCGGTTAAATAGGTCGTCTCCCTAGGCTAGCTTATATAGCTAGGCTATAGAGAGGATTAGATAAACCTGCTAGTGCTTAGAAATATCTACCTTATAAGCGAGAGGACTAACGATATGCTTAATTCAGAAGGGTCCTATCTATCTAGAGGTCTATTTGCTATTATATTATCCTAGCAAGTAGAATCCTTTACTAAGTCGTATCTAGACTTTATTCCCTTTATTAAAAGTTATATTAGAGTAGTAGTTATTATATCTCTCCTTATGCGAGGTATTTACTATATTAATAAGTAGTAGTACCTCCTTCTAATATATCTCCCTAAGGATAGTAAGGCTCTCTATTAGGGCGCTCGTTTATATAACTATATCGAGGATACTCTATAGCTTAAATCTAAGTATAATATCGTTTAGTAATTATCTAATTATAGCAGATAGGGAGTTATTAAGATTATACTATAGGGCAAGTAGTACGTCGGTCTACGATATATTAGGGGATTTAGATATATAGAATTATATTACGATTTTAGTAGTCTAGTTTATTCTTTCGCTCTACCTATCTATCTAGGGGTAGTATGCTATTAAGAGGAGGAGCCTAATATAGAGGGCGTTGAATATTACATGCTATACTGCGGAGATAAACTTAGGATCCTAGTTATTAATAATATAAGGTAGAATTCCCTAGTCTAAGAGGAAAAATATATAAAGTAGGATTATTACCTATTCTTTTGCTCTATAGATTGAATATCCTATGAGAAGGATTATCTTCTTTAAGAATTTATATATTACTATTATTAATATATCTAACTCCGGGAAACCTAGCAGGGTATAGGGACTTCCCTAGGATAGCACCTTAGGTATATTAATAATAAAGTTAATAGTAACGGTATTATAAGGAATATCTATAATAAGGATAGGTTATAGCTATCCTAGTAGCCTTTAGTAGTTAATTTAGTTCTCTTTGCACTAGTTATAGAAGGTTATATATTATCTTATGAGCGACTTCTTATTATAGAACTAAAAAGTCGATATCTCTGCTATTATATAGTCTGCGCTAAAGTAGTGTTTTTTATTATAGCTGAGGCGGAGAATCGCAAGTACTAACTTACGCGGGATATAGAGTCTCTAGGTGCTATTAGTAGCTATATAAAGGATAAGCTCTTCTAGCGATAGACTCTAAGGAGTTATTTAATAGCGTTTTAGAGCTTTCCTAGTAGCTCTAGCGCTATTTTCCTTAGTAATAGCGTTAAATAGTAACTACTACTTACCCGGTTCCTTCTGCTAGGATCGGAGTTATTTAAGAATTTTATTATACCTCGTATTATTAGTATAATTATCTATAATCTTAGCAATAAAGTCCTCCGAAATGCTTATAGTTATCTCCCCTATTGCTCTATAGGCTTAGGACTTCTTAGCTAACTAGTTAACTATACTTATAAATCCTATATTATTATCGTTATCGCTATAGGTTATTTCCGCGAGAACGTCGCTATCCTTAAACCTATTAGCTTAGCCTGAGGTTATAAGTAATAATAGGCGCGAGAGGGTGTTAGAGATAATATTAAGCTTTACTAATATATAGGTAATATTAAGGTTAAATTGCAATAAGTAGTTTATAGCGCTCGTAAGCTGCAGGTTAGCCTTATTAAGGTCTATAGTCTATAGCGAGGTATATATAAGAATTCCCTTTATAGCTACGTAATCTATGAGAATTTATATAGGGTGCTTATTCGATTGCACGAGCTTATAGAGCTTTTTTATAACCTATACTACTACTATTACCTCTACCTCTATAGCGAAGTATCGCTTTTCTAAGGGTAATATAATCTTAGATAGAAAAAGCACCGGTTAGACGTGGATTTATATAATATCTTTGCTAGATATATCAGTGCTATTCTATAGGATATTTAGTTAGAATACTATAAGCCTAAAGCTGCTTTTATAAGTATTAACCTTAAAAAATACTAGCTTATTTAGGTTATAGTAATATCTTATAACCTAGTTATAGAGATTCTCTTAGAGGGCGTTCTATACCTCTTGCTCGCTTAGTATTAGCTTAAATAACACCTTTTAGACCCTCTTTATTCGAACTACCTTTAATAGACCGTTAAGAAGTATTTTTTATTATAGAGTTTTATAATAAGATAGGTCTTTCTATCCTATAGTAGTATTATAATAATATTATACTAGTATATATTATATTATAGCTATCTAGCTATTCCGAGGTATCTCTTAATATTATAGAGAGTTTTCGGAAAGCAGAGGTTCTTAAAAGCTGCGATCCTATCCTCTATTTATTTAATACTATTAGTATTTATAATATAGCTAAGGAGTCTTACTTTAGGAAACCCTATAAAGGACTTCTTAGGTCTAATATAAAGGCTATTATTCTCGAAGAGCTTGAGAATAATATTGATATACTAGAGATAATCCTTATTATTATCGCTGAAGATAATAATATTATCGATATATGCTCGAGCAAAGTATCTATAGTCGTGCAGGTGGCGATCTATAAAACGTTAGGCATAGGTGTTACGACCCGTCTTGCATGGATAATAGTCAACCGACCCACTTGGACGTCGGGCGGTTGGGATAGGATATTTGTACTACAGGATCATGGGAATAATAGGGACTCACTCGGTATAGAAGAACTATAGTATAAGTTATATAATAATAAGATAAGACTAAGCAGATAGTATAGATTACTAAGCGCTTAGTAAAGATTACTAAGCGATTACTAATATTTACTAAGCGCTTACTAATACCTAGTTAGGAATTAGTAATAGGGTAAAGGGACTATTTAGGACTTATATATAGTATGACCCCGAACCCGGTTTATAGTTAGACTTCTATAGCTCTTTAGCAATTAACTTGTGAATATCTTTATATTTATCCTTAGGATACACTCAGCTTATCTATATTACGAATTACTTATTAAATCTAAGACTAATTACCTTAGCCTCTGAAAGTCCGATCTACTATAGCTTATAACCTACGACCTAGACCATAACCCTAGTATACTATTACTACGTTTCAATCCCTAACTTCTATTAGTAGACCTACTATTAGATAGCTAACTATAATACTTTGATTGCTCCTATTTAGTAAGTTAACTATTAAAAACTACTAATAGTATAGATAAAGATATCTTCTCGCACCTCTATTAAATCACCTACCCCGGGAACCTCCTCTTCTTTATAATAACTAGTCTGAAACCTAGCTAAAGAACTTAAAGGAGCCCTTATAGCTATAGACTCTAATAACGAGGTAATCCTAAAGAAAGATACTTATAACCGCCTCCGAGCTAGAGTTAAGAAAGGAGATAATAATACTACTAAAATCTAGACTATATATAATAAAACCGCTATAGAACTCTAGAGCCTTAAGAGAATAATATAGTAACTAGGAAATAGCCCTTAATATATTATAAACCTAGAAAACGAAGTTATCTATCTTAGAGGATAAAATAGTAATACTAATATCGAGGAACTCTAGGAAGAAGTTAGAACTCTATGCGCTACTACTAATATTATTATAACCCCTACCGGAGGACGATAGAAGCTTAAGCTTAGCCCCCTAATAACCTATAATAATACCCCTAGATATCTTAAAGGATTTCTAATTCAAGTTAAGAACTACTAGAACTTCTATTATAGCAATTTTACTAATTAAACTGAGAAAGTAGTCTATATAGCTACTTACCTTAGAGGACGAGCCCTTAAATAGTTCGAACCTATCTAAGAGGAATTCCTTAAATACGAAACCCTAGATAAATATTCTATAGAAACTTGCGATATCTATAGTAGTTTCTAAGGATTTGAAGACGCTCTCTACTCGCTCTTCTAGGACTCTAATAAAAAGGAGCAAGCTAAATAAGAACTATTATAACTTAGATAAACTAAGTCTGCTAAAGATTTGGCTATAACCTTCTAATAACTTAGTATCTAACTCGACCTTACTAAAGAAACTAAGATCTTTATGTTCTACTAAGGTCTCAAAGACGAAGTTAAGGATAAGATTATTAAGGTTAACCGCCCTAATAACTTCCTCTAATATGCTAATCTTATAATTAAGATTAATAACTAGTTATTCGAACGCTATAAGGAAAAAGGCGAGAAACGATAAGGACCTAATTTAGGACGTAAGTATTAATAGCAGCCTCAATATAAGTTTAATAGTTAATGAAACGATAATAGACCCCGTAATAACTAGAATAATACTCGATAGAGTACCGCCTATAGATAATATAGTAGACCTATAGATATTAGCATAATAACTAAGCCTAATAATAAAAAACCCTAGAACCCTAAGTACTATAACTATAATAAGCAAGGTTATATCGCTAAGGATTGCAAATAACCTAAGAAGCTTCCTTAGAAACCTATAGCAGAGCGACTACGATAAGTCAATACGATCTCGAAAGTCCCCTATATATTATTATCCTAGACCGGATGCTATAATAATAACTGCCGAATTTATCTCAAAGATAAAGAGATATTAGGATACTACCTAAGGGATAGTAACCTCGGACGATCCGGATATAATATAACTACCCCGGATACCCATCCTAGAACCCTAGTAATAATATACGCTAGTAATAGCAAAATCGTAACAAAGCTTAGGGAATAGCTTAACGATATACTACGGATCTAACTATTCGAACCTATTAGCATACCCCCTACTATATATAACTAGGAACTAGAAGATAATAATAACTAAAAACTTGCACGCCTCTAATTAGCTAAACTTATATACTTAGAACGAATCTAAGACGAACCGTATAACCCTATATAGGAAAGGTAACTCAAAGCTATGCTTATATATATAGAATAATAAAGATATACGCATAGAAACCCTACTAAGATCGAATAAATTAACTAAGAACTTAGAAAATAAATCGAAGAAGAATCCGATAAAGAACTAGAATATTAGCACGATCTACTAATAGAATAATAACTTCTTAGTATAACTAGCAACTAGATTTTTAGAGAAGGCGAAAGTTCACCCTATAACTCGGATAAACCTTATAACGTTGCTCGATAATATGCTTAGATAGAGATTGCTTATAGGTTTACCCCTAGTATAGATAACTCTAGCTCTAAAGAAGAATCTAATAACTAGGAAGATAAGACTAAGTAACTTCTGAAATACTAGGAAATAAATATATTTCAGGATTAGTAATAATAGTATTTTTATAGCACTTTATTAAACTAATAAGAATAAGATTATATTCCCTAACTATATATAGAAGACTACCCCGTATTAAGAAGCAACTACTAACTTTACCGAACCCACTTCTAGCCTTAATGCTTTTATAATAAGTATAAAGAATATATAGGAGAGAAGCATAATTACTAATTCTACCCTAGAAGATATAATAATAAACCTATCCGGGAAGTCTACTTGATATCTATTATAATTAGATAGACTATAGTATTATTCGAAGATAACTTTATAATCTTCCGACCTAGCCTATAGTTTCCCATAAGATATTAATATAATAATATAATAAAGTAGGACGAATGCTAATAAAATAAGTACTAAGTATATTATTAGGAAAAAGCATGCGCCTAGAGAATTGCAAAGAATAGACCTAGGCCCCTATAGGTTAAGATCTATAAAAATAGCCTCGCAAAGGCATAACGGGAAGGAAAATAGATTACCTACCCTAGATAATTCAAGTAGTTAAAAAACTAGACTTGCTTACTAAAGAAGGATTATAATAAGCAATAAGTAAAAGATCTATCTACTAAATATTATAAGGATATAAGGGTAATATCAAGCTTAAAGTTACTATCTACTAGCAAATAACGCTCGCGCTAATCAATAGCAGAGCCGAAGCTAACTATATCGCTACCCGAGCTATTAATAAGCTAGAAGTATAATAGGGAGGGAAAGAACGACTCTACTGCTTATATATAGCAGAAGGAGAAGAATTTAAGTATAAAGGAGGTACTATTTATAATAAGACTATGCCCCTTGAGATAAGCTACCTGGATCGAAAAGAAAGAATCTAATTTGATATTACTAATATAAGAATATATAATATAATACTAGGATTACCCTAGCTATAAACGAATAACCTACGGATAGATTAGAGCAAAGGCTAACTCTATTAGAACTATAATAATTTAGTCCCTAAGCAGCTATATTGAAATCAAGCCTTAAACGGATTAATATAATAAGGAGTAGCAAAACGATATATCTACTACCTCAAGGCAAAAGAAGCTATATTATAACTACTAATAATAATAGATCTCGAATAAAAGGACGATCTACTTCTATCTATCCTAGAAGAATATAGAGTTTATAAGAAACTCTTCGTAGCTAAGCTAGAGACTAGACTGCCTAAATATACTAGTTTTAATTATAAAATTCCCCTTAAGGAAGGGAAAGAACTATGATTTAATAAAATCTACGGACTTAATCTAATAGAAATAGAAGCCCTAGATAAATACCTCGAAGAAAACCTGAAGAAAGGTTATATTAGACCTTTAATATTACTAGTAGGAAGCCTAATCCTATTCGTACTAAAGAAGAATAGAAAACTATAACTATATATTAATTATTATATACTTAACGAAATAACGATTAAGAATTATTATCTACTACTACTTATCGACGAAATGAGACGACTCCTTTACGGAGCTAATTAGTTTATAGCTCTCAACCTCAAAAGAGCTTATAACCTAATTAGAATAAAATAAGGAGAAGAATAGAAGACTGCCTTTAGAACGTGGAAAGGATATTTCAAATACCTCGTTATACCCTTCGGTCTTATTAACACCTCTATAACTTTCTAAAATATAATTAACTATATCTTATATAAGTACGTCGATATTTATATAGTAGTTTACCTTAATAATATTCTTATCTTCTTGCTAATACTTAAGAAATATAAGGAGGATATATATCACGTCTTATAAGCTCTCTAGGAAGCTAAGCTCCTAGTTGAACTAGAAAAGAGCGAATTCTATACCTAGAAGGTAGAATACCTTAGATTTATTATTACCCCTAGGAAAGTCTATATATTAGAAAATAAAGTTGAAGCTATTAAAGAATAGCTAGTATCTAATAACCTTAAGGAAGTCTAAGGATTCCTAGGATTTATTAACTTCTACTAGAAATTTATTAAAGACTATAATAAGATTAATATAGCTCTTACTAGCCTTAGCTGCAAAGATACCCCCTTTATATAAGAGGAACCCTAATAAATAGCATTCTGAAAAATTAAGGATCTTATTACTAGCAAACCTATTTTAATTATCCTAGACCTAACAAAATAGTTCGAAGTAGAACTAGACGCATCTAACTATATAATCAGAGCATAACTATCTTAACAAGACCTAGAAGGATAACTATATCCGTGCACCTTCTTCTTATATAAACTCCATAGACCTAAACTCAACTACTAGATTTATAATAAGGAACTTATAGTAATTATTAAAGCCTTTAAGGAATAGAGACCCAAACTCTTAGGAACTATTTATAAAATACTTATATACTTAGACTATAAGAACCTTTTATACTTTACTACCTCGAAAGTATTAAATAAATAATAAATTAGGTAGTTAGAATTTCTATTAGAGTTTAACTTTCGGATTATCTACTATAAAGGATTAGATAATAGCAGAGCTAACGCTCTTAGCTAATAACTAGACTATAACGTACTAGTACTAGAAGAAACCTAGGTAATTCTTAAAAGAAATAATAACGGAGACCTAGTGCTAGCAACTAAACTCTTAATAATAGCTAGACGATCTAGTACTAGCCCGCCTAGTGAACTAGATAACGAAGCAATTATAGAATTTCATACACGCCCTATATATAATTACTAAGGAGTTATAAAAACCTAGAAACGACTATAATAATAATATAGAAAAAAGATTACTAGAGAACGTGTAGCAAAAGTAATAAAGGACTATGAGGTCTGCCTCAAGAGCAAACCTACTTAATATTAGCTATATAGCATGCTATAACCTTTCCCTATGCTATAAATAGCCTAGCAATCTATATCTATCGACTTTATTATTAAACTACTAAAGTCTTAAGAACCCCTTATAGGAGTATACTTTAATAGTATCCTCGTTATTATAAACCGACTCATAAAGTATGCCTACTTCATCCTATATAAAGAAGTAAGTAACGCTGAAGAATATGCCTATACTTTCCTTAAGTATATTATTACTAATCATAGTATACCTAAGGAAATCATATTAGATAGAGATAAGATCTTTATATCTAAATTTTGGAACTTAATTATATCCTAACTCGGTATTAAATAATCTATATCTACTACGTTTTATCCGGAGACTAATAGATAAATAGAACGAATTAACTAAATCCTCGAAACCTACCTCTACGCTTATATTAACTATAACTAAAATAATTAGGTTATATTACTTCTAATCGCCTAATTCGCCTATAATAGCGCAATTAGAGAAAGTACTAAGGAATCCCCCTTCTACCTTAACTATAGATTTAAACCAACTGCTTATAGAGAACTACGAGCAGGCCTAGTTATAGTAAAAGCTACTACTTCTATATAATAGATCAAGGATATCTAGGCAAATATATATAAAGAACTCGAATTTATATAATAATAAATAACTAAATTCGCTAATAAATAAAGGATTAAGGGACTAACCTTAAAAGAGGGAGATAGTACCTATTTTATATAGCGAAATATTAAAATAAAACGACTAAGCGATAAACTTAATTATAAAAAACTCGGATCCTCTAAAATTTTATAAGTAATTTCACTAGTTAATTACGAACTCGAACTCCTAGGAACTATAGAATACTACCTAGTATTCTATATCTCGCTACTCGAACTAGCCCTATGAGGATCACGTACGAATAATCTTATTATCGTGGAAGATAACGAACTAGAGTATGAAGTCGAATGAATTATTAACTACCTCAAAGAACTAGAAGGATACTAATACCTTATTAAATAGAAAGGATATAGATATGAAGATAATATATAGGAACCCGCTAAAAATATTACTAATATAACAGAAGAAGTTATAATCTACTAGCAATAATATTAAGAATAAGAAACAACGCCTATAACTATTACGCTAGCTACCTTCCCTAGTATAACTAGTTACTAGCGAGTTAGATACCTATATAAGCATATTAGACTACTAATAGAAGCAGACCGACTAAGGAAAAGGAAACCGTTTATTTAATTAGGAATACTAATAGAAAACTAGGACTTCCCTAATAAGAAATTCGGAGTACCTAGATTCTAATCACCTAGAATAGCATCTAAATCCACTATACCGAAACTACCTATAGACTACGCCTCTAAAATCAAGGAAGATTTAGTAATAGGACTCTTTACTACCTCGTCCTCTGCTACTACTAAGGTTTCCTTATAACCCTTCTTAAAAACTATACGCTTTGCCTTATAAACACGATCTAACTTCATAAGCACTATATTTACTTTAGCCTACGCCTTTTATAACACCTCTATTCTTTTCCGAAATAGTTCCTCAGTTTCCTCCTCCTCATTATCTAGACGATGAGATTCTATTATTAATCGTTCTACTATAAGAACTTAGCAGAGGATATAAATAAGCTATATAGAAGATCAACCCATATTAACAGATCGCATCATCAGAAGTATTATAAGAACGACGAGTGCTACTAATAGCAATATACTCCCTATAGACTAATAAACTAGGCAGCATCTTACAATATAAACCCTTAGAATGATAGCGATGATAATACATGACTTCGAAACCGTTTTTAGTAATATTAAGAGAAGAGCGGTAACGATAAAGCGTAGAAATCGCAGGATTATTAGGAATATAACCTAATATATTATTAGTATTATAAATAAATCAGGAAGCATAATTAACAGATCTCTAACCTAGGACTAACGACCTACTTATAATAAGTCTTGAGGATAAGACCTTTGGAGAGGGGACCTGATATTATAACCTATCTTATATAGATAATAGTTAACCGACCTACTTGGACGTCGGGCGGTTGGGATAGGATATTTATACTATAGGATCATAGGAATAATAAGGACTCACTCGGTATAGAAGAACTATAGTATAAGTCACGTAATAATAAGATAAGACTAAGCAGATAGTATAGATTACTAAGCGCTTACTAACGATTACTAAGCGCTTACTAATACCTAGTTAGGAATTAGTAATAGGGTAAAGGGACTATTCAGGACTTATATATAGTGTGACCCCGAACCCGGTTTATAGTCAGACTTCTATAGCTCTTTAGTAATTAACTTATGAATATCTTTATATTTATCCTTAGGATACTCTCAGCTTATCTATATTGCAAATTACTTATTAAGTCTAAGACTAATCACCTTAGCCTCTGAAAGTCCGATCTATTATAGCCTACGACCTACGACCCAGACCACGACCCTAGTATACTATTATTACGTTTCAATCCCTAACTTCTGTTAGCAGACCCTACTGTCGGATAGCTGACCGTAACAATAGGCTAGCGAGTTCTTGAATCCTATGAGGATAACGTTAGAAACCTCGATATTACGGGGACTTATTACTACTATCCTGTTATAGTATCTTAAGTAGATTAGTAGTTAGTAGAAGAACCTAGTAGCATTAAATATCGTTATATATTTCTTCCCTCTGAGGGTATCTATTATATTATCTTAATTAGGAAGCAGGTATATATCTGGGATAGTAATTCGGTTAAGAGGGCGGAGGTTAATAATAACCCTGCCTTTTTTTATACTATTAACTACTCGCTATATAACGAAGACCGGATAGATAACTAGGATTAGTCTATTACCTTATACTATCTTGCTATGAGTATGCATCTTGCTATAGATATTCTTAACGACTTCGAGGTCTTTAGAGCTAAGGGGGTAAGGCTTTACTATAGCTTTCTGGTTTTACTACCCTTTAATAAGCTTAATGCGTATATATTAGTTATCTAGTATAGGTATAATCCCCTTATTATAGTAGATATCTCGGTTATCGAGGATTTCCTTAAGTCTACTAGCGAAAACTATATCCTAATTATAGATCTCGTCTCCGTCCTTGCTATATATAACTAGAATATCCTTTAGCTTAGATATTCTATAGGATGGAATATTATCCGCTTAATAAGGCAGTTCTAGGCTAGATTTAGTAAGCGGGGTTATAAACTATGCGCTAGCTGCTATATTACTCGTAGCTCTATCGAATTCAGATTGCGAGAACTAGCGCGAGTTTGATTCTCCTCCTATAAGGGTAATAACGTCTATATAATTAACGAGGTTAGCTATCTCCTCTACTTCTATTAGGATAATATAGCCTAGCTGCTAGCCTCTTAGGACTATTATTAGCCTATTTATTATATTTCGCATAAGGACGAGCTTAGGGTTATCTACTATAACTATTATATTAACTACGCCTATATAACTAGATTGAAACTACTAAGTATTAGAGCCTTATTAGCTTGACTTAGGGAGGTTAATAAAGCTAGTAATAACGAATATATCGCTCTGCAGGGGAATAACTATAGTATAGGCGTTACTAACTCATCTAGTTACTAAATGCTATCTCCTAAATTAAACTAGATACTATATTCTATATACTAAGCGGAACTTAACTATACCCTTATTAAAGTCTATAACTAGCCCGTGATCTTCATAGAACCGTATTCATAGTAGAATAACGTAGCTATAGATCTCTATATCGCTAATAATACCTAGGATATAGAAGTTAAATATAACCTGCTCTATTACCTAAAAGCTTAAGTCTACTACGTTTATTTTCCGTAGTTCTATTATTTAAAACGTGGGATTTCGCGCAAAGCGTAGCACCTAGTTCCTATTAACTAGAGTTATTAAGGCGCTTATATCGATATAGACTTCCTCTAGACTAGCTATATTATCGCTTTTTATATTAAGGCGGAGATATATCTATTTAGCTAGTATTATTCGTTTTATTAGTTTTACCTAGGCGTTAATAATTTGGTTTTTTATAAGTAATACCTATGCGTTATTCGCTAGGGGAATTGCAACGAGACCTGCGAAATTCACTATATTATTAATATAGTATATAGTAGAATCTATAACTAAAGTAGTCGGGGAGCTTGCTAGCAGGCTTCTTATTACAAATATAACGTCTATCGTCTAGCCTGCTATTTCCTCTTTATATAGTTACTCCGATAGGGTAGCTGAATTATAGGGGACTTCCTATACGTCTAGCAGGATATAGCTGCTATTAACGAGGTTATTAATATTATAGTTGTTATTATAATCCTCCTATATATAATAGGCGTCTGAGTTAGTCTATCCTAGTCTATTATATTTCATATAACGTTAAAAACCTAGGTTTCTTTATATGTCACACGCCTTTTGGTGATATAGTCGGCCATCACGTGGTATTCCACGTGACCACGGTTGGGCTCAACGCCTATCCTTTAAGTAGGAGACTTCTAGTAGATAAGCTTAGAAGGCTCGGCT